>JARQSV010000393.1:643519-670318 GCA_030142285.1 Calameuta idolon
CCTTCTCCTACGCTATGCTTTGACACCCTTTTCAGCTACGCTCCATTTTCGCTGTCATTATTTCTATCGTCTTCCCTTATTTCATCCATCATTCATTCAACATTCATCTCTAGTGGACATTCATTCAACATTCATCTCTGGTGGACATTCAACTAATGAACTTTCTAAGATGAAATATTCCGATTGTAATTTGAAAATCAGCTGTATCTCGGAAAGGGTTGGTTTTAGGGCTTTTTCCTTGATTTTTTGAAAGATTTCTCAATGCAGAAAGCCAGAATATTCTATTTAAAAGGCTGGTACAGTTTAAATTGCGTTAGGACCACTTTCGAAAATCCCTTTTCTTTTTGAAATGTGATTTGAAAATCGTGCCGTCGAGACTTCAATGCGGCTATTCTTATTAAATGAATTTGGATTAGTTCGCATTTTCGCCGATAAGGGGGCAGCACCTCCTGGACGAGATAAGTGGCGCCATCTCTGAGAAAACCAGCGAACTTTATCCTACAAAATAATTCGGCCAGAGCCAGACGGGTGGCGCCATCTCTGAGAAAACCAGCGAACTTTGTCCCACAAAATAATTCGGCCCTAGCGAGACGTGTGGCGCCATCTCTGAGAGAAACGGTGAACTTTCTCAGATGAAAAATTGAACTCGGAATTATCTTGTGGGAGAAAGTTCACTGGTTCTCTCAGAGATGGCGCCACTTATCTCGCCCAGGAGGTGCTGCCCTCTTATCGGTGTAAAGGCGAACTAATTCGAATTCTTTAATAATAATTGACCCACTGAAGTTTCGACAATGTGATTTCGGAATTATTGGTTGGAGAAAGTTCACTGATTCTCTCAGAGATGGCACCACTTATCTCGCCCAGGAGGTGCTGCCCCCTTATCGGCGAAAATGCGAACTAATCCAAATTCATTTAATAAGAATAGCCACATTGAAGTTTCGACGACACAATTTTCAAAACGCATTTCAAAAAGCAAAGGGATTCTCGAAAAGTGGTGCTATCGCAATTTAAACTGTACCAGCCTTTTAAATAGAACATGCTGGCTTTCTGCATTAAGAGATCTTTCTGAGATCATCTAGAGATGAATGTTAAATTAATGATGGATGAAATGAGGGAAGACGATAGAAATAATGACAGCGAAAATGGAGCGTAGCTGAAAAGGGTGTCAAAGCATAGCGTAGGAGAAGGATGCAGTTATGAGGGAGGAGAGTAAGAGAGAGACAGAACTCATTCGTACTCTGGGATATTCGCAAAGGGCAAAAGAAGATCAACGTATAAGTGTTTCAATTTAATTTATTCAACAAATGCAATAATGAGATAGTATACGAAGTACAGTTGTACATATATGGCTTGCGAAAGATTAGCAATAACAATTACAATAGAGATATTTTTTAAATATATTACAGCAACATAATATACATGTTGTATGTTATATGCGTAACCACTTTGGGCTTTTCCTTTTCCAAACGAATTTGCGAGCACACAATTTTGGGCAACTTCCAGTATTTCTAAATATGCTTGGCCTGAATTTCCGATTTCTAAATGTGAACATGTTATTTTATTGATTTAATTAATTATTTCAATGTTCCAATAATTTATTAATATTTCAATTTGAACGTAATTCATTTTCGATATTCTACAATTTCAATTCAATTTTTATCAACTCCGCATATTCTACGAGACGTGATTTAGCCTCAATTTATATTTTGAATAAATTTTGAAAGTAAATCAAGATCCAATAGTATTTAGCGCCATGTTTTTGGTATCGCTTGAAACCGTAGCGTTGTGCATCTCCCTGCTCATCTCTATTAAAGATTTGACTTCTTTACACTGACATTTACTCAATGACTAAACGTGGTATGGCAGCACATGCAAGACACTGGCTCCATTATTTTTGTTTATAAAACCATTGTATAGACGCCAAGTCATTATGAGCTAAATTTCAAGAAAATTATACACTCACTCGTTCATTCGTCAAATTAACTAGCAGAAAGCACGCAATTATTTATATTCAGACAAATTGCCGTTACTTGGTTATTTTTTTATTTCTAGCCACACCCGCGCTAACTAATTGATACATTTTATACGCATCCCTTGTAAGTATAACACATATTGCACGCGCAATCTCTTAAAGAATTTCTTTGCCGGTCAAATGTTCTTACGGATTTGCTTGAACGCTTATGCTAGCCCTAACAACGAGTTGAGCCTTCCGTAACTTTGTATACATTGGGTTTTAAATGCATATTCTTTATGTAATGATAGGTTACAGCAATTAACACGGAATGCTTTAAATATTTGCGGATGGCATACCTTTTACCTCAATAAATTAATGGTGTATAGTTGAGTTAGTGCATAGCTTGTAAATATTAACTTATAAGATTGAACGATTCAAACTTCTTGGAAAATTTTGTTTAGATAATTAGTAAGTTATACTAATGCCTGTACATCCCTGCTAGATTTTCAGTGGAATAAACGTATGTCCAATCTGTCTCTAGCATATGTTTGAACATAGCCGATCCTCAAATCCTGTATAAAGATATCCTCATCATCATACTCTGATCACTGTTTATACATACTGCGACAAGTTCTGTTATATTGGATTGTAAAGAACGAGAGTAATGGCGAAAGAAAATTGTAAAGAAACCAATGACTCTTTTGTAAGACCAGATATGATTGTTCTTACCAAGGATGTTATGGTACCAGTATTAGTTCCGTTAGCTACTGAGAAAAAGCTTCCTGTAAGATCTGAAATTAGGAAGAGAACGACTATTGTCAAGAGTAAGAAACGTAGAGCATCAGTGAGAGAACGGATTTCTAAATTAAATAGTGGGCAGCACAGCAAATATAATGGTATTTATGATTTTGATGGCGTTCCATTGTCCCAACAAGTCTCTACATTGAGTTCTAGAAATTCCACAACCATGGAAAAATTCTATAAGCTGGGACGATTAAGAAACACAAGCAAAACCTCAGAGTTGACTTTCCCATGTACAACTCGAGTGTCACGAGCTCCTTCTTTTATCTCTCAAAGGAATGTTTCTTCTAAAACAAGTTTATCTGCCAGTGTAACAAATTTTAAAAAAATCTTCAATCAAAAACTTGAATGTTTATCGAGAGATGAATCTCTTACTATCCAAAGTGATGGACTAAAACAGAAATTAAATGACTACAATATTATCTCAACAGACAGCGAGTCGAATAGTGGACAAAACAAAGATAAAAGTGAAATAAATATTTGTACTTACGACAGTATTCATTCACTAAAGAAAAACAATTCTATTGAAACAAATGAAAAGCCTGGAAGGTCAAGTGAAACTAAATCTAGTCATTGCACTATGAGCAAGTATTCTTGGCATAACTTGGAAACCTGGTTACCACCTTCGCAAAAAATCTTTAAACTAGAAAAAGGAGAACAGACCTTTGATGAATTTAATGATAAAAGGAAACTTAATTGCAAAATAAAGTATTCCTGGGAAATTATAGGAATCAGTACTCAGACTTCGCAGGTACTTCTAGAGAACTCATGTCCTAAGTACGATGTCAATGAATATAAGGACCTGGATGCAGCTGTTGCCAATGGGAATGAACAAGGACAAAATCAGTGTAGAATTAAATACTCATGGCAAATTATTGGGGAGGGTATTCAGGCATCCTTGGCAGACAACACAATGGATTATTGGAAAGGCACTATAGTAACTCCAAGAATACCTTGTACCGAGCGACAAGCTGCCTCTGTTGGAAATGTTTATGAAAAGAACAGAAAAGGGTTATTGGAAATTGGTGATAGTAATGATATCAGAAAAAATTTGTTAACTGGAGTGAAATATATATTTTTAAATAATGAGATTACGCAAACTCAGATGGAAAAAGAGACTCAGGCAAATCGTCCAGAATTTCATGGGACATACTCTTGGCAGAATCTATCAAGGAAGTATTTACAACCTAAAGGATACTTACTGAAAGGTGGATCCAAGGAGACTAAAACATCTAAAGATATTTTTCATAAGGAGACACTAAAAAAGACCACATGAAAAGACTCATCACAAAATCATATTATCTGGAAATCTCTATTCTCTTATAGAAAGGGTCAAAACTTCCTGTTTCAGAGAATCCTTCCTGCAACCCCAGAATTTTCCAGCATGCGAAGCTATCCTATGCAGCTTAACTCCATCCGCAATGAACAAATGCTTTGTACAAATGACAGATCATTAAATTATCACATCAAACCTGATGATTATGAAGTTTTTATTGCAATGGATAAAGAAGATATCCATTTGCCCTTTGTAGAACTTCACAATGAAGTAACGACCAGTTGCTGGAACCTGACATTCTTCTCAATGGACCAACTCAAGGAACTGTCGCTGGATTCCTACAAGGAAGATGAACTTCATCCTGACAATAAGTTAACAGAAAATATCTTTAAAAAACATGCTGCACCATTAAGGCCCAATATACCTGACATACAAGAAATCCCAGCACTTTGTGGAGACATAAAAACACGACAAAGTGAATTGACGTCACGGCTGTCCAATGCTCTGGGAAAATTGAAACAATATGAGCAGCGTAAAGATGCAAATTGGTCCTTGGACTATTCTCTACTGGATGTGAAGGACGATTTCTCTGTTAAGGATGCAAAACTACCAAGGCACGTTGAGGAAAATATCAAAGGGATAGTTGACTCAGCTCAGGAATACATTGGGAAGTTGGAAGAACAACTTCAAGAATTGAACTGTGCCGATGAGCAAGTATGAGATATCATTATACTGTGAAGAAAATTCATTTATACTATTATATGGTTCCTGACATATTCTTAATGATTCTAGATAGAAAAAAGCAGTGAAAAAACATTGAAAGACATAGATGAGACTTATCAAGCTCTAGTGGACGATGTATGTAGAGAGATAAATCTGAAACGGCATTTGCTACGAGTCGAAACAGAGGTGTACAAGAATGAAGGTCTTGCACCACTTAAAGCTTGTAGACAGGAAGTTAACGCACAAATACAGAGTACCCAGCACCTTATTCATTTAATAGAAACTATGCTTAGCCATCCTCACACTTTTACAAGAGACAGACTAGGAAAGATTGTAGCTGCGAGTAGCAATATGGGAAGGTAAATATATAAAGATATAGCGTCTACGTTCTCCTATTTTTGGAATACTGCAGTAAACTTTTTATTAAAAGGATACCAGCTGTTCCACTCTTGGAAGAGCTTCCCTATGTAACGTTCAGTCGGCCCACCAAGTGTGCCAGAGATGAGCTCCTGGCAAAGTTCTCTGAGTTGGGCTGTGTCCTTCGCATGGGCCCTGCACAATTATCTGACATCGAAGAAAGACCAGCATCGTTGTTTGTCAAGTGGTTTATCGCAGACCCTGATTACGCAGCCGAGGAGCAGACTTTCATAGTGCAAAAAGCACTTGGAGAAGTGTTCGATCCTGCCTCCAATGCTTTTGAAACTGTCTACGAGGGTTCAGAGAGTTCTTGCTTCATTAGGGACCTGCCTGTAGATCAGGCAATAACATTAAGGGTTGGAATACAGGTAACAAATACAGCCTGGAGTGTACACCGTATTTCTAAAACAACAATACCTGCTTACAGTAAGTATTTTGAATAGTTTAATAACAGTGATATCACATTTGATTGTTTTTTCTTTCTTCTAGGTTGGGTTATTGATAACAAAAATTATATGATTACAAACAGTGGAAAGATAGCTGCTAAAATTACAGATCAAATTAATACACTGCTGTCTGATGGACCACAATTTAATACAGATCACATAATTGAATTTAAAGTATGTAGAATTTTGCGAGTTGCTTGAGTTAATTGACTAATAAAATTTGGGTATAGTTTCTAGAAGCATCTCAAGATGGTACAGATAATGAGGGTGTGGCTCTTGTCTTTGAGCCAGAAGGTTGCGAGGACACTTTAAAAAGACCAGGGGCCTTACTTATTACACCACATGGTAAAATCTTTATCGACGGGGAAGAAAAATTGATGAGATTACCTAAAATGCGCTTTGGTACACGGATTGCATTCACCGCAGAACGAAAGGACAAGGATACATTGAGAATTAGTATAGAATGTGCAGACAAAGCAGTGACATACGACTGGACTGTACAAACACCATTACATTTTGCCATCCGCTTTACAGAGTACAACAAATGGAATATATTGGTCAAATAAAAACAGACAATCATTGGACAGAACGCATTTATTTACAAAATACATATACATTTATTATTAAAGCTATTTAAACTGATAATAAAAATGAGTGCCTTAAATTAGCAGCGAATTTAATTAACCAGAACATCCTCTGCAACCACAGTGAATACATTCCACTATCCTACCTTCTTCTAACTTTCCCTTTGGTACCCGACAAATGCAATTAGTACCAAAATTTGTATCTCTAGTTTGTATACAGCGCAAGCAGCACAAGTTCTCATAACCAACTTTCTTCCACTTTGCTATTAGATTCTGATCAGCTATCTTTTCATTCAAGCAGTAATCGTAAAGTTCTGAAAGCCCGAGTAACAATACATTAAAACATAAAAACCAATATCTCTAAGTTTGCATTCAAAAAGAAAATAACGATATTCACTTACCACGACTAATAGCTTTTCGCCGGTAGAACAGATCGTATATATATCTGGATTTCTGATGATGAATTTTAAAAATTGGCCAAAGAGATTCTTGTTTTCTTTTGCCTTCGTGTGGTTCAGTTTCAGCTACAGTAATGAAATAATTTTACGTCAATCACACGCTAATCCATGTGGATCATAACCTATAAATTATCAGCAAAACGAAATTATTACCTTCACGCATTTTTTGCTCCAATTCCTCGAGCGTAGGCTCTATAAGTTCCCAACCATCTGGAGGTGCCTTCTTGCTTCTTCTTACTTTCGGCATTATATTTTATTTCCCGTTCTTTTAAGAAAATCAGTTACACACCTTCCCCTGCTAGAATGCACAGAATTCCACAAAAACTAGTGTACACTGGTGTACATACACAATCGAAGTAAGCGTCATTATGATCGACAAACGAGGAACGAGCGGCGACCTATCAGAATCGAGAATCGATTCCTCCTCCTGGTACTGAAATCTAAGAAAAACTATTGACTATCAAATGATTTTACAAGACTATTGAAAGACTATCAAACGATTGAAAGTAGAAAAGTTTACAATATTGTCTAATTCGATGGACACGGATATCGAGGAACCGATTGTATCGTATCGATAGAGATCCCCGATCAGCATATGTTTTTTTTTTTCATTTTTCTAGCAAGCGGTAAACTATCAAATGTTTTTATTAGTTATTTCGTAACTGTCAAACGCTTCTGCACCAATTAAACCCCTGAAAAGCTAAATCCGATTAGAAACAAAACAGTGCCGGCAAATTTCACACAAGATTTTGATATTGATTTTCCGAGAAGATTATTGACTATCAAAAAACCATTTAAACGATTGGAATAAGAAAAAGTTCAAAAAATTAAAGCTGGCCGGTCAACTTCACACAGGTTTCTTAATTACTTAACTCTATTCGTATTCCATTAATTCAAGTAATATTATATAAATTAGGTTTTACAAAAACACCGAGCATGGTATGGTTAATGATTCAATTTTATAGAATTAGGCTGGCATTGATCAGCATTCAGAAATGTGTAGCAATCCTTGAGTAGAATTAAATAGAATTATTAAAAATTTCGTGTACAAGATGACAGAAAATATAAAGATTAATTATTATGTTTACAAAGCTTGACATAATTTTATCTCACTAGAAATGTTTTATTTAAATAGTGATAAAATGCCATCTGCTGTGAATGCGTTGGCATATGTGACTGTAGCGGCTTTATGAAACATTTGCAGCAAACTTCGCGTCAGGAGGATTAGTGGCTAAAGTTTCTCACGAAGTGAGAGCACAAATATTATTTGTCAATCGATCGACAATGGCTGGGATAAAAGGTTATTTTATTTTTGTTTTTTTTTTGACAATTTAGTTATTATGTCTTTAGGATGAATGGAAACAAGGGAAACAGGTTACCGTGCTGAATAGTTTGGAATAAAAGTATAAAATATAAAGTCATAACCTTGTGCTGTTAGATATTGTTATGCTTGAATTATCTTCATCTTGATTCTCGTATAATTTATGAAAATTTTAATAAATTGCCTTATGCGAAATTTAGTTTTTTTTTTAATATTTCGAATAGAACTGTCATTGCTAACCTGTATCGCTGTGGTATTTACATTATGAGAAGTAGGTTGACACGTATTTTCTGTAAAGTTCTTTTGTTTTTTCAATATGTACTATAACATAATAATGTCATAATTTTGTCTGTCTTTTATATTCCAGTAAAAATCACTATTATGCAATAATGACTATTTTATTATTGGGTTATATGCTAACTAACTTGTTTTCTGTTCCATGTTATTTCTATTGATGATTCATGATGTATAGCGTAAGTATATATATATAAAATATTGCGTGGTAAAATATTAGCTTACAACAGAAATTGATTAATAACTCTTGATTTCAGATTAATATCTTTGGCATTTGCGGGATCTATTGGTATGACATTTGTCATCCTAGGTTGTGCATTGCCCGCATACCAGTAAGTAATATGACAATATTTTTTTTTTCTAACATCTAAATTATGAATATTTTCAGTGTATGGTGGCCGTTCTTCGTGGTTCTTTTTTATATACTTGCACCAATCCCTACATTAGTGGCACGACGTTATACCGATGACTCAGGAAGCAATAGCAATCCCTGCATGGAACTTGCCATATTTATTACCATGGGATTTGTAGTATCATCATTTGCCCTCCCTATTGTATTAGCCAGATCACCAGCAGCGGATCCAGTGGTATGTAAAATGATCTACTTATACCTGTGCATTTATTAATTATTTATTAAAATAATTCCAGATACAATGGGGTGCATGTCGCTTTACGCTAGCGGGAAACGTAATAGTTTATCTGACACTGATTGGATTCTTCATGACTTTTGATCAAGATGATTCTGACTACAGTATGTGGTGATGCAGTTCTAAGATTATGCACTTGCTGAGGTAAAGTGGCACACCTGTTATTCGTTATTTCCCATATAGAGGGTGTGCCACAGTTTGCAAATATTCATACACATAATTGCTAATAAGAATCACCTAAAGTATACAATACTATATATGATACCTTGCAATTGGATATCCTAAATAAGATTAAATATAAAATTATAGATTTGTAACGAGTTCAGCGGGAAAGGCTCCATGCAGTGACTGATGGCTACGCTTTAATTCTAAAAGGATTAAACTTATTGTATATTACTTACATGTAAATGATAATATAAATCTCGAGCAACTTAGGTTAAAAATATGGATACACTAATGTTGGCCACCATTTGAACAATGAAGTATATTGATCACGGTATGATTAAAGTATGAGCTATCAATTTAGTGCAGATGAAAAGTGAAGAGCGCCGTACATCCAGTAGCACGCAATGGTTGTAGAATTTTAATTTAAATACTGGCGCAGAAGTCTTCATCGTAAGATGGGTATTAATATTTTGCATTTATATAACGCATATATATACACATTAACATACACTTATTCTGCAATAAATTGTCACTTTGGATTCAGAACAAATGACAGTGATACTCGGTGTTTTAAGAAGACAATTTGATACATTTAGAAAGTACATCAGTCGGTATGCTGTCAATAAGAAATACTGATTTTCAGGTAGAAGTACCTCCTGTATAACAATGTCGAGATACTTCATTATACAAAATTAATGCAATTACACAGAAAGAAATTTCCAAAGAAGTTTCATAATTTTTTTTATATTATCTTTTTTATGAGATAAAAACCAATACTTGATTTTATTGATTGGTTGAAATCTTAAATAATCCAAAATGATTCCCTTTCATTGGCAGTGATTATTTACACACTACATTTTGTGATTTGTAATCTATGTACAAGGCAAATATTATATAAGGCGAAGCGAAGCGGTTCACCTATATTCGGCTACATATTTGTCATTAATTGATTTCATAATGTTATTTAATAAAAGTATTTTGAAAAAAAATGAGATTTATTACAAATTGATAAGGATTATTCGTTTTAATAATTTTTATATTTGTAAGTTACAATTCACATCAGTATTATGTCTTCAGGAAAAATAAAGTAAATTTACCATTACATATAATGTATAAATTGTATTTAATCTTACATACATATGTGTATATCACATATAATAATACTTCACAATATATAAATATTTTTGCTTTCCTTCTGGTTCCTCCGGTATAAAATATCAGTCATATTATGTTATCCTTTACCACGATTAAATTAATAATAACAATAATTTGACTGTTGTAGATTAACTAAACAATATAGAAAATTGTTAGCTGTACAATATTTTATTTGATTGGTGGACTCTGCTTTCTTTTGATTATAATTAATTAGGCGATGCAGTATTTTGATAATGGATGAAAAAATTCCTAATTCACGAACAAAAATATTATTGTTTCAGCTCAAGATGCATCGTTACAATTCGTAAGGGAACGCGATAAAATTTTCTAGAATATGTTTAGTTGTTTCTGCGATAAATCCTTTCCAAAAAATTTAAGAAAAGATCATGTGGAAGACCACGAGATATCTGTTGTATATGAGTGTGCATAAGGTTATAGCTCTCCTCCTCATAAATGGAATAGGTTGTTGGTAACCCTAATTCGTTGTAGAGTTGTTTGACCTTAGCGACCTTTTCAGGATCATCATATCCGTAACAATCCTTACAAGATAAAAAAATATATGTATATAATTAAATATCTAGCAATTGACGTTGACAACAGACGGCTTATTTACCTCAAGAATTTTTCTTTGGGCAGGTGTTGCACGTTGTAAAGCTACAACAGTCAACCACGAGCACTTCCCATCTTGAATATCGCTACCAACTTTTCCTATGACGTCGGAATCTCCATAACAATCCAAATAGTCATCTTGTACTTGGAAAAAGTGACCCATCTCTAAGAGTATCGTTTTCGCCTGTCTATGCATTTCAGGATCTCTGATACCTGCCTGTTATTATAATAACAAGTTAAATAGCAAAATCTAATGCAATGTCACTAGAAACCATAGAAATACTCACGAAATACATAGCCAGTGTGATGGGCATAACAAAGGAATAATAAGCAGTTTTGTATTTAACAATAGCATTGTATCGGTCCATAGTGTAAAGATCCAAATTTGGTTTTTGACCAAAATTCGTGGCTAGCTGATCCAATGTCTGTCCTATTACTGTCTTGAATGTGTTCTAAAAGTGTTAATTTTTATTCAAATTGTCAATCTCTTCTACAGCTCTGTATACAATTTCGAAACAACTTACCTCGTGGAAAGTTTCCATTAGATCAACGTAACAGAGTTTGTCTCTAAAGTTGGTTCGTAGAACCTGGTAAGCAGCTTGTTCCAGGAGGAGTCCATCATTAATAGCAGATAAGCCAATATTGTTCACCAAGTACCAGCAAGGCTGCCCTCGACGTGTCTCTGAGTGATCCATAATATCGTCCTCTATCAGCAAAAATGCCTGGAACTGAACAAAGACACAATTCTCTCAATTTTAACACTGAACAAAAATTTATTGTTCTCCATTATTGTATATAGGATTACCAGAGGATACCAGGACTATAGGAATTAATCCTATTATGAAAAAAACAAATCTATACATACTAATCGATGCCTATCATCATTGAATGTAAAAGTCAATATCATAATTATCAAAATATTATGAAGGAATTACCAAAATACAATGTACATACAAGTTCTAAACACCAGCCTAGAATTCGTGCCAGCCGTATGTTGTCCTCTGTGAGCTGATCTTGAGGTGCCAGCATTTTGTATGCATAGACCAGGGACAGTCCGCGATTTTTCTTCCCACCAGGAACATTGTATTGTAATACCTGCAGTTAAAAATATATAGAATTTCTTGAGATTAGTATATTGTGATGTTTTACCTTAGCTAACCATTTGGTAGCATCTGGAGCATCAAGGTGACGACCTGTATCTGTAAGATCTCTAACAACGTCAGGCCATATAGCCATCATCTCTCTACTCTCTTCCCTACTGGCCATCCCAGTGCTTTGTGGCATCACATTATGAAAAGATGCACTTGCCATTCTGAAAAAATAATTTATATAGCATTTAGTAGAAAACTACTGCTTATTATTTAGAGAAAAAATTATCTGTGTTACTTCAATATTATACTTTTTCAGAGTTGCACAGTACAAAGGCAGCACGAAACTAAAAATCTTATGGAAAGAGGCAGCCCATATATACCTATTGTTATCATAATAACCTAGGTTAAGTAGGCTGCGTAGCTGCTTATATTACAAAGCATGACAGCATGACGTATTTCACTCAATATATTACTTGATGGTTTATTTTATTAAAAATTTTTTTCACCAAGTATATAGTATAGATTTTTCATAAAAGTAGGCTATGGAAACAATGACACTTTGCTGAAATTGACATGTGGTACATGGATTAAAAATAAGGATTTAGTTGTCAATTCAAGCTCTATGCAATTAGAATGTCTATAATACTATGCCAGGGAGAAAAGACATTCCTGAGACTGAGAAATTTTCTAGTTTAAATGATGATTCTAAGGTAAGATAATCATTGTTTAATTCTTTTATATGTATTTGTATCAGCATTACTGTTTCATTGCATGCAATATATGTTTTGAATTTTGTGTAATAAAAAGGGTAACGTCAAACATCCTGATCCAAGAATCAGTGAGTCTCTGACAGTGGCTATAAAGACAGTAACTCATCGTGGTACCCAAACAATAATACATTGTCCACCGAACTTGACAAAGGAAGACTTCATAAATATGATCAGAAATACAAGAATATAAATGATAAAAGTAAGTGATGTACTTTACTAATTGGAATTATAGTGCCTACATCTCTTAGCTAATTTAATAAAAATTTCTGAAAAATGAGAAAAAAATGCCATAACAGCTGAAGGACATATTGTTTATCTCTAATAAAAAAAAAAATCCGCAAACAGACATCAATTCCCACGTTCTGTGCGCTTATGTCTGAATTATGAAAATGTTAAACATCTAAAAATAGACGACGCGCAAGTAGATTTAAAGTTATCAGTAGTAAACTCGAAGTAACAGATAAATATTAATGTTACAATTTCGTACTCAGGTATATAATTATTACACACGACAGGCATTTCATACTATTACATACTGAAATAAAAAATTGTAATGTTGCCGATATTTTACTGTTACTTTGTGTTTGCTTGCCGGATAGACAAAAAATTTGTTCCAGTTTCTTCAACCATCAAAGATAATGTACCCTGAGCATTTCTGCGGTAATCGAGAATTACTCTAGCAAAGGCGTAATTGCATGACAGATGAATAAATAGGTAATAAATTAGAACTGTTGAAATAATTTTATCCATCTGCGTATTCACACTTGCACGTCAGAGATTCACTTAGTAATGATTAAAAAAAAAAAGTTTATCCTGCTCTTGCCTCTGTTTATTCTCACATAACAGGTCAGATGTTTTCTAATCTTGTCTTAGCGTTTGCTACTACTTTAAATTGCAAGTATGATAAGTATTGTTATCAAGAGAAGAAGTAGGCTAATATCTCTTTTTAAAAAAATATATGGAAACACGTATAAACGTGCCATTCCGCTGATCGCATTCAGCTCAGCTCATATAAATAATTATCACGAATGTAGATGGCATATGTAATTTCACATAGCACTTGCAGCTGAAAATAATCTATTTAGATATCATATACATATATAATTACTGGGGATACAGCTGAGAATCACTGATAATTTAAGGGAACAGTGAGATGAACAAATAGACATATATATATATATAGTCAAGCAGTTAGGCGCTCAATGCGTGACTGAATTAATTGATATATTTTTTGTAGAAGCTTGAATATGTAAAGGAGGGTCGAATTATTTGATGGAGATTTTCAGGTGGATGCTATGGGACGATCAGTAATGAAAAATAAGGAAAAAGATCTAGGAATGCATTGCATCGTAGGAAAATATTGTAACAATAGTATTAACATATCATCTTACCTGATATGCCTGGTTGGTAATTTCCATGTGTTTTCGACTACACACAGGTGTTTTTTCAATGATATTTTTAAATGGGATGATGCATTTGCATAGTTTCGTTGAAGACCGGTTTTATTCAATACGGTGGTCAATATTTTCACGTTGAAAGACATGTCAGCAACGATCGGTGTCACGTAACCTCTTCGTTAATGCGGTGAACTTTTATATCCTTCCTTCCTTTCCTTATGACTGCCTCCTCCAATGAGGATATGTGCCAGTGCACCTTTGTATGAAATTGTTTTATCAAGAGAGTTCGATTGTACCACATCAAAGCGTCCAACGCATTATATATACATATGTATATATATATATGTGATATAAATTGCATATAGCTGCAAATTCACGTAAACAAGAATCATTGGGTAGAATTACAAGGACGCGTAGAATGACGATGACGATGCTGCAGAGACGCTGAGTGAGGTGTGGGATTTGCCCCTACTAATTTATTGCCTTCTCGGCTCCGTAGGAAACTTATCTGTGATTTTATGAACCAAGTATAAGGAAAATGATAGCAGTGCCATCTCTGAAATTGTGATTAATTTATGTAGATCCTAATTTTTCTTTATTATTTGCTTCACATACTATCCAACGTATTTATTAATTTTCACATTAATAATGAAAGATATCTCTTTTCTTATTACTATATATTGTTATTTATGAATTATCTAGTAAATTTTTCTTTGTTCGATGGTGCTGGCAATCTGTACTTTGCTAGCTCGACTTCAGCCTCTGCAAAGCTTGAAACATGATAGCAAAAATATTCTGGATTTTTGTATTCAGCTTGTTTAGTTGCACCTGGTCCAACAGCTGGAAAAGATACCAATCTTTTCATAGGAAACTGATAGAAAATGGTAGGTCAACTTACGTTGGTTTGGAACTTTGACGCATTTCTCACTCAGTCCTGGAACATTGGGATTTGGAGTTGGTTGGCTGCTGACCCTTGTGCCAGATGTTTGCTGCTGGCTATAAGCACGAGAGATGATTGATGAATATGATTTCTAAAAACAGAAATGTATGTCCATGTAGGAATGATCATAATAAAACTTTTGGAGGTTATGAAGTCCTTGAGACGTTGACTGCTATGCGTGGTGAAAAGATTGTGCTTCTTAAATTGTGCGAACAAATAAGGATAACAAATATTATCTAAAGTTTTATGAATACCTGGAGATTAAACGATTTATTGATTGCACGAATCATTTTTACTTGTACCTACAAAACAGTACCTAGCAGAATTACACTTATGCAAAAAATTATTAGACGTTCTCTCACTGGCGCAAAATCCAGAAGACTGATTTTGATTGGTTGGAGTTACATAATGGACTAGTCGATGGTTCTGAGGTTTGTCGAACCTGCCATTTCTTGGTCCTACTTTTGAGTAAGGTAATTTTAATTATTTCAAAATAATGAAATAATATTGTCACAATATATGAGTATTTTTGTTTCTGTTGCTAATCTTTGCTAGTTTGTCTTCTCGTTTACCATTAAAAATAACATTACCATGTAGGTTAACCTAAAAGTGTATTTATTTAAGTTTTGTCCTCTTATATTATAGGAAACGTAACAATGTATAAGATTTTGCGATATCAGTATAACGATACGCCCGATGGTAAAGATGGACTTAAGAAATTATTCTATACGTGTAAATATGGTGCTGCCGTTGGAGGAACATTGGGCCTGTTTGACCTCGTATTTCGTTCCCAAGTAAAAAAATTCACAAGCAAATTGAATGTTCTTGGAGCTTATATAGTCCCAAGTGTGGGCTATACTGCTGCTTTTACAGCAGCAATTTACATGGCTACAAATTTGAGAGGAAAGGACGATAAATGGAATTATTTCATTGGTGGTATGTTTGATATTTTTTAGTAGTACCTTTAGTGCAGGTATCATTCACATTTATTGAATTTCAGCTTTAGTATTGGGTGGAGTAGTTGGAGCAGCACGGAAAAATATGAGCGAAGGATTTCAGGTATTCTCAATAGTTACACCATTGGCACTTGCTTATAAGCATGGAGCACAACATGATATGAACATATTCAATCCAAAAATTGTACAGGAAGGTAGAATATATTATCGTGATTTGTCGCTAACAAAAGATTATCCTAAGAATTACACAAAAAGTTCATAAATCTGTAAATGTCACAAGTTTCATTGTTAGAGAGATAAATAAATTCTGGTCTTAAATTATTTAACATTGTATCTTTATTTGTGGGCAAGGGATATATATATGCTCGTACATGACATGTATAAAATGCAAATTTGACTTAAATAAGAAATAAAGTTATGACAAAACGATGAGTTAATAAATTACGTTAAAGTCTCTCCTTTGGTAACCTACAAGAATATGAAATTATTAGATTTTTTATGAACAGCCATTATTAAACGTATTAATATACATACACAGGCTTCAAGATACTCAATTCTACGTTCCAAGGTGGTTAGTTTCTCATTGAGAACAGCTAAGCGCGATCTGCAGGACATATCTGTAATACAACAAAAAATGAAATAAGCACTTCCTGTTCGTTCAAGTCCTTTTTTCTAATCTACTAGACAGCATTGATTGATGGAAAATATGTTGCATATTACCGAAGGAATTTAAAAAATCCGTAATCTTCTTTATGCTGCCAGTTATAACCTCAATGTATTCCCGATTAGCCCAGTCTTGTTGAATTTGTTTTTGAATGGCTTCTCTATGTACTGCTGCCATTATTCTTTCAACCACTCTCAACTGTCAGTAGCAATTCGTGTTTCGGATATCGATTATTTGATCTTAATAATAGATGATAGTATCCGAATGAACACTTTTATATGAACAATACGAACTATAAATGCTGCTAAACAGATCGAGTATGAACGAAGCACCGTGAGATGGAGTCAGTAAGAACACAAATATTGTACCGTCGATCATTCTTGTACCTATAGCCGTTGAACGAATAGGTAAATAGAGTGAACATCTTATGTGATACGGTGTCACGCAAACGCAGGGTCACTTGCATCTGCGAATGGACTTTACCATTGAAATTCTATATACAGTTATATATTATGTGTATCAGGATAGCGAGACACGTAATACATAGGCATGTCGGATTTATTTACATTCAGTAAGTGCTAGAGAGATGTCATGAGCGTAGGCTCAGTCGGTAAACTTATTCGCCTACTGGGTGATTTGTTAATCAACAAAAGAGGAAGTTCATTCTTTACATATTTGTTTTTGCACTTTGTATGGCTTAACACATTTTTCTGTACGTACATAAGCAACAGCTGAGATGGAATTATAAATAGAGTCTAAAAAGAACGAATGGAGTGAAAGTTAATGGTAGAGAGTTTATGTAACATCACATTAATTTTTTATTATTTTACGTTCTTTTATTTTCCATTGAACTGAATGATTTTGTTGACTCACTGCTAATAACGTACATGTTATGATTTTCGGAAGATGTGCCATTTTGGCAACGGTTCGCCAAATATCTGAATTCTCTAAACAATTTCACAATAGCAACAAAGGCATTTCGTTTTCTGATAGTGTGTTCCGTGCAGGGAACCGTCGACAAATTGAAAGGCAAGTTTTCGACAATAATGATTTTGTCCAAGGCTTTCCATAATTGTATTCAACTCTATAATTAGATCCAGTCAGGATTTCTCAGTATTTCTACCACTGTGTGCTCGGATGGCTTCCACATCTGGACATGTAAGCAGTCATGGTGGAACCAAGGAACAGAACAGGCTGTCTCTTGAAAAATCCCCATACCTTCGGCAACATGCTACAAATCCTGTGCAATGGTATCCATGGGGCAATGAAGCTTTGGAGAAAGCGCAGAGGGAGGATAAACCCATTTTCCTCTCTGTTGGATACTCTACTTGTCATTGGTGTCACGTTATGGAGAGAGAATCTTTTGAAAATACTGAAATAGCATCAGTCATGAATAAATTTTTTGTAAACATTAAAGTTGACCGTGAGGAAAGACCTGACATCGATAAGATTTACATGACGTTCATACAGGTACAGCCAAGAAGATTTCAGAGCAGATTCTTACAGCACTGCATGTCGATGAATGCTTGTCAATTATTTTTATTTACATTATTTTATTTACAGGCAATTTCAGGACATGGCGGATGGCCCATGAGTGTGTTTCTAACGCCTGATTTAAAACCAATAACAGGTGGTACATACTTTCCACCTGTCGATAAATATGGTCAACCAGGATTCAAAACAATTCTACTTAGTGTTGCTCACAAGGTTTATGCCTTCTAACAAATTACTAAGTATTAATTCGTTAAATCCTGCTGATTTAGATACTATTTCTTACAGTGGGCTGAGAATAAAAGTGATATTTTAGAATCGGGAGGCCGAATCCTGGACATATTAATGAGGTCCACTAGAGATAGCAGACAGCCAAAAGTACGTGCACATAGAGAAACACTTATAGAATGTTTAGGCTAATATATATTTAATTAAATTAAAAAAAACAGGAACGCATCATTCCACCAATTGACGTCGGATACACTTGCGTGAGACAACTAGCTAGCAGCTATGATGATGAATTTGGTGGATTTACAACTGCACCAAAATTTCCTCAGCCAGTCAATTTTAACCTACTTTTTCACATGTATGCAAGAGAACCATCTGGAGCATTAGGTGAACAGTGTTTAAAGATGTGTCTCCATACTTTGAAAAAGATGGCACATGGTGGAATACATGACCACATAGGCCAAGTATGACGAAAAATTTGCCACAAATTAGTGAAAGCGAAAAATTAATTTTCATGTAATAAAATTTAAATGCTGTATGAGCAATTCATTTCTAGGGATTCGCTAGATACTCTGTTGACGGCAAATGGCATGTGCCACATTTTGAAAAAATGTTGTATGATCAGGGTCAACTCTTACGATCTTATACAGATGCTTATATCGCAAAAAAAGATGAGTTTTTTTCAGAAATCATTGATGACATTGTAACGTATGTTACTCGAGATTTACGACACAAGGTGGACCATTTTAACAAATCTTTAATATTCACTTCTGGTCTAATAGCTGTAGTTAACATCTACTTCTTTAGGAAGGAGGATTTTACAGTGCAGAAGATGCTGATTCACTACTTAGTCATGACTCTAATATTAAACGAGAGGGAGCATTTTATGTTTGGACACATGATGAGGTAGAGGATCTCTTGTCTAAAGAAATTCCAAATCATGATAATTTGCGTCTCTCAGATATATTTTGCTATCATTACAACGTCAAGCCAGAGGGCAACGTTGCGGAGCATCAAGTCTGTACCAATTTATTATCATTACATAAAAAGATATTCAAGTGAATTCCAGATTATCATCTATACTTGCATTAACAGGATCCGCATGGAGAATTAAGAGGGCAAAATGTCCTCATTATATACGGGAGTTTGGTAGAAACTGCAGAACATTTTGGATGCAGTCCAGAGGAGATTGAAAAATATTTAAAAGAATCTCGTGCGATATTATTTGAACATCGCTCCAAACGTCCAAGACCTCACTTAGATGATAAGATAATAACTGCTTGGAACGGTACGACTGTATTTCTATTAGTCACACTAAAGTATCTAATTGCATTATAATTATTGCAGGATTAATGATAAGCGGATTATCAATAGCCGGACTAGCTGTGAACAATGCAAAGTACATAAAGTACGCCGAAGATGCCGCTAAATTCGTAGAGCGTTATCTGTTTAATAAGGAAACAGGATTGTTATTACGTAGTTGTTATCGTGGCGATAACGATACAATAACCCAATGGTTCGTATCGTCCTGATCAAGTGATAAGTATTACGAAATTGTAATTTTTTTTCATCTATGGTAATATGACATGCAGCGCCGTCCCCATAAACGGATTCCACGTGGACTATGCATTCATGATAAGAGGATTGTTAGATCTTTATGAAGCAAGTTTCGAGTCTCATTGGCTTGAATTAGCAGAAAAACTTCAGGCAACTCAGGACGAACATTTTTGGGATGAGGAAGCTGGTGGTTACTTTGCTACCACTAAGGATGATCCTAGTGTAATCCTAAGACTTAAGGATGGTACGTATTGCGGGCAACCATTGTTTCCTTTATGGTTCTTGCATCGTTGCGTTGTGGGTTCATCTAGTAGAGACCAAGAAAATACTGGTTATTTATCGCAGTACGATATATGTAAGGTAATGGCTATTAAGTCCATGAAAACGCTAACGCCACAAGGTGCACATGGCCCGCGGTCACGTGACCAACTTAACTAAAAGCCTTTCTATTTCAAAGACGTCAAAATATTTATAGCGCCAGCTGTTTAGTGTTAGATCGCGGTCAGCCAAATAGTTAACTATACCAGAGACTGGATGTTCCTGAATGTCGATTATGCAAAAGACGTAGCACCCTGGGGAGCATAAAATTAAAAACGCAATTACATTAATTGCATTGTCTCCAGTTTATTTCTCTATCTACGATTCGATAATCTTTATTCTTATACCTCAATTTCTATTGGTTCGCTCTTCTTCCTTGAAAACAGATCACGATGGAGCAGAGCCATCCAGCAACTCTGTAGCTTGTAGCAATCTACTGCGACTGGCATCTTACTTGGATCGCCATGAACTCAACGAAAAGGCTGAGAAGCTTTTATCATACTTCCACGAATCGATCACCCGCATACCAGCTGCGTTTCCAGAACTCGTATCGGCACTGATGCTGTACCATGACAACGTTACACAGGTGAGAACCATTAACGTATCCTGATGTTTATTCGGAGTCTGAATTAGGATGGATTTACTTAAGAGAAATTCTGTCTTTCCAGATTTATATCGCAGGCCGTAAGGATTCCGATGACACTAAGGAACTTCTGAGGGTGGTGCGAGAGCGCATTATACCCGGAAGAGTACTACTCCTTGCGGATCGTGAATGCTCTGACAACATCCTGTTCCGCAGGAGTGAAGTAATGGGCAGCATGAAGTCATTGGGAGGACGAGCGACAGCTTACGTTTGTCGTCGTCATACTTGTTCGTTGCCAGTTACAGAACCCGGTGATTTCGCTGCTCTTCTCGATGTCAAGCCTTAGAATCATCAGTTGACGTAACGATGACACTCCAATTCGTAGCTATTAGGCATAAGTGAATATGAATCTTGAATTGTGGATGATCAGGTATATCCTCTGTACTGGAAGCGTTATGGAGTTAAGCTGTTCGTATTACGCTTTTGTCAAGATAATTTGTACAATTATAATGCCTCTGTTTTTGTCCCTGTATAGGATGAATTTAATAAATTGTTCCTCGAATTACTTTTTTTCAGGATTTTTTTAAATGGATTCTGATACTGAAAATCAGTCAGGTCATGAGTAATATTATGTATCGCAAGTACGATAGCCGTGTATATATTTAGAGTATTCTATTTTTAACTTTTGCTTAGAGACCATCCAATATTTTCTACCAAGTACGTTGTAGCAATTCGAACGATTACTACTCGTGCACTTCCTGTCAAATCACTGATCGATTTCCGGGTTCTTTATGCAGTGCCTCTGGAATGACCTTAATTTAACAGGACCATCAAAATAGAACCTGGTGCATCCATCTGTCGTCCTCGGAATTTATCGCTATGTAGTCTGATGATTTCAAGACTGTAGGGTACCCCCTCTACAAATAGGGGGATGGGGACGTGGTATATGATTCGAAGAATGCTTTGCGACCTCCATAAAAGCTTTAATTGCGATGAGTTGAAAAGTATAAGGTCAGTGAGAATAAAGAGAAAGAGTCATTATAGAGAATTTGAGCAGTTTGTTAGCACTTCCAGTTTTACATCTTCCTATTGTCACTAAGACCCAACTGTCAGGTTATCTAAGGGCACACACAAAAAAGGACTTATGTATTTCGTTCTATAAAATTTTACACTACTGCAGTAAATTACAAAAATTATATTGAAAAGGACAATTTTACTCGTACAGTAGGCTAATCTGAAATCCGATGTGTCGGAACACAAAATTGGGTAAAAAAATTGCAAAGAATATTTCTTAAAAATATAAATCTTTAAACCTTCATTATATATTTTTATCAACTCTCCGTAGCATCTTCATATTTAGCCTCCGTAGCATCTTCCAAAAGGGTGGACCATGAATTTTCGGGGATGCGAGAAGAGGGACTACTACCAGCTGAAAAGTGGTAGTCATATAGTCCGTGTCAGGGACACTGGCTCAAGTAGGAGTGCACTCCCCGAGAATGATGCTGCTGTGAAAGTATGTACAACCAGTGAGAAATGCACTCTGGAGATGACGGAGATGTGAACATTATAAATTGGGTTACTGGATCGTGCATATGGACGACGCGAAGACTGTTTGCGATGGCCTCTCGTGTATTTTAGATGGGACGACCAACGCCAATGAAACCAAGACGACCGCGATGCTACGAAATGGCTCCATCGAGCACGAGCCAGAGAGCAGCATGGATTTCTGTATATTTCTTACCGTCCTTGTTCCTGGCCTACGGAGTAGAATAACGCGGTCTCTCTCATTCTCCCACTCTCTGTCTCTCTCTCTCTCTCTCTTACTCTCTATATACCATTCTCATCCCCTTGTATTCTAGAGGATGAGTAGGTAGGCTGGAGACCAAGGCGCAGATGGCACGTTCACATAGGGGCGCATGCGTTCCTCAGGGTGACGTTCGACGTTTCCTCAGTCACCGGTCGACGTTGCGCCGGGCACCGTCGACGCAGAGCCTGGAGACGCGAGCTTCTGCCTCTGACTGTGACTCGGAGTCAGGTCAAAGCCGCACGAGACGGTACTCCTTTATCATCGCGTCATGATCTTCGTACGTGCTCCGTCCTGGCCATTGGAACCAGCGTCGTCGTCGTCGTCGTTTTCACCGCTGTCGTTGTCGTCGTCGCGGTTGCCGCCACTGTCGTCAACGTGGTCGTTCTCCTCGTCCTCGCTATCCTTATCAGCGATCTACGGATAGGTGTTACCGAGATACCTGAACCACCGGTACCGATCAGCCTCTTCAGACTCTCTGTAATGCTTCACTCCGAATTAGGTACGATCCTATGCTCTAGACCCTGAAGAAGAATCCAAACTGAGACTGTGTTCTTCTGCCACGTGAACACTTGAGTTCATCCAGGAGACTTTAACGGACTGGTTATACAGTGAAGAATAGACGGATAGATAAGAATAGACAAAGAAGTAAAACAGTTCAGAGAATCAAGTCGTCGGAACGAGCTAATAGAAGGCAGAGCAAAGGTCTGAAGAGACTCAGGAACTTCCGGTAATAGATTGTAGTGCACCGGCTGGAAAAATGTCCTTACATTATTACCCACAAGGGTATCGGTATCGTTCCGCGACGAAGACGAGTGTCAGCGGTACACCTGGTGAACAGGGTTCGGACAGTGACGTGGCCGAACTAAGCGACCTGGAGGATGACGGCGACGAAGAAGAGGATGGCGATGAGGACGAAGAAGCTGAAGACGATGAAGATGATGACGAGGACGAGGAAGGTGATGAGCTACCGTATCCGGGATTCGTGCCGGTCGCTCTGCGTTATCTCGACCAGACTACTCGACCGCGCAACTGGTGTCTGGCCCTCATTACAAATCCATATCCTTTACATGTAAAACCGCCTCTGGGTTTCTTCCCTGAATACCGCCTTTATCATTTTCTCTAGTTCACCTCGAGGATGGAAGAGTGCGCGCGCGCGCGCGACTTCGTATCTGTCTGCTGCAGTTTCTACCTTTTGCGCACATACCTTCCTCGCCTAAGGTCACGGTAGATCGTTTCGTGTCTCTAGCTCTTTCTTACTTCCATCAATATCTGTTATTACCCATTTTACAGTAAAAATACTCTCGATCTGGTTAATACGTGAAATTAGCGCTTTAAATTTGTAATAGCTGTTTCACTCAACAAATCAGTATACTTCGTTCGATATAACACTACATGTACATACAATAGCACTTTACTCAAGAGTTACCTGTTCACATTTCACGTTGGACTGGGACCCGATCGATTTCCCTTTGACAATGATTTTACGCGTGGGGACTTTGATATCGGTGACGCGTACCTGCTCCAATCAGTGGGAAGGAAAATCAGCTCGATCTCTACGTCAAGTTTTATTATGCTAAACGACCTGGAAATTTATTGTTGACGCTATTAATTATTATACATCGAGCTAACAATAGTTAGAGAATTTTTTTTCTATTTTTCTCCATTTTAGTATTACAGTTTTATAGTATATACCTGTTACTCATTGCTGGGAGACAATCAAGGAAAATACGAGACCGGATGCACGTGCTTGCTCTTTTTTTCTGAGAACTTCACTGCTTTTATTTACTCTCTCAGTCTCTTTCACTCTCCGATCTCTTCTTCTGCTCTTCGCCAAACCGGTCTTCATTGTCCTTATAACAATGCCTATGACACGGCTTTAGAGGTTAGTTGCCCTTTGTTTGAAAAATATGTAATTCCGCTCCATTTATCTCTTTCTAGCTCATGTCTTTTGACTAGTGACACAATCTCGACATAGAGATATGATTTCTCGTATAACGACATCTGGTTTGGCATCGTTCAGACAACTACAGCGAGGTTATCGTTCTTCGAAAATTCCCTACTTACCTCGGGTCGATTAAATAATCGAGTTTATAAGGATTCCTTAAGGTGGAATCATCAGACAGTCATCCTAGAAACACCTTGGAGTTTAAATGCGTATGTCTATCTAGGTACGGCTAACCGCTGAGACTGACAGCGTTAAGGTAAACATTCCGGTCAGAGTTAACGTTCACATTTTTAGGCGCGACATCATCATCACCAATTTGTTACACAGTTTATAGTTTGGTCAAGACATTATGGGACGATTGATGGTTCCACGGTATTATAGGTTAAAAAAAATTTTTTTAACAAAAAAAGAATCTAGAGCGTCGATCGAATTGGGTCACAGAAGCGGTTGTTAAATTTCCAGACCGAATGTACACGAGAAACGATTCGATCAGGCTCTTGAGACTATTAGACATAGCATTAATTTTCCATTGGATTTTATGTCAGCCACTTGAGATCTCTCGAACGTTCGACATTTATCAAACCGACGAGATCTCGAACATGCGGGTACCCGCGGTTCCTGGGCGAGGTGGTCCGAGATGAAGGATGAAGTAGCGCTATTTTCGATTCGCGAGGCGGACTCTTCCGGAATGCGTCGGTATGTCTTACGTTCAGTCAGGTCGTACGATCGGCATAGGCCTGGGCCTGGATTGGAGGAATTAACGACGAGCGCGAACCTGGCGGTAGCGGCACAAACTAATCTGACATCAGTTTGACATTTTCGGTTAGGTTAGTTCGCGCTCGGTAGAAATAGTCTTTATGGTGATGCGAATAATTTTATAGGTTAGGCGTCTTATCAGCTTGGCCGAGAGAAGCTCGTTATGAAATCTCGGAAGTTGCCAGAGGAGGTGAAGACGTCTTTAGAATACGGATAAGAGGAGGTCCTAGACGTCTGATCTAGTGCGCTGAGGAGGATGAGAAAAAGGGTTGGAATCGGGTCGATCGTGAGTCATAAAGAGAAAATATCTTAATAGATAGGAAAATGAACCGTGCGTGTATGTATGTAGTATATGCCATTTAACAGAGAGTGAGGTTAGAGGGTGGTTCTCAAGATTACCGTAAGCCTACCACCCTACTCTTGATCGAGGAATCTGTACCCTATAGATAGGAAGAAAGTATAACAGCAACTTCTCTCTCACCATTAAAGCCAGTGGAAGATGCTGGAGCCAGCCAAGCTGTTTATTGATCGGGCACCCCTGGGTTTCTGGATATCAGACGAATTCTACAGCCTTACCCATGAAATTTCATGAAACTGTGCTTCATCTACATTTATGGGTTACGTCATATCCTTATAATTCTTCGACTCGCGTTTACCAAGCATACGTACAACGTTATAAATGACATACTATAGCTGTATTACAGCCAAGGGTAGCTATTTCTCAAACCACCCCTAATGGACGCTGTCCCTCATTCACAAATATCGGATCTACGTGTCTACTTCAGGCTTGACTTTACCCCGACTCCCCATTAGCCTCTTGTGGCTTGTGTTTTCCTCCCAGGGATACCAACCGAAGTTAGGACTCACCCTTATAAGCGATATGTATTATAGGAAGATCAATCAACCCTCAAAGTGGACAAACTTGTTCGGAATTTTTTTTACTTTTTTTTTTTTTGACATTTCATCCCCTATACCATAAACCCAAAAATATACCAATCCCACTCGTCTCGGTTCCGTTAACTCGTCGTGGCACTGCGCGAAGTTATTCTCGAAGTTTCAGGACGAAAGTTAACTGTCCTAATAGAGAGTTAAAAAAATGGCGCAAGAGTTGCTTTGCCGAGGGTTTTGCTCTACTTGCTCCCTCAGTGAACGGGAATAGCATACGTACTACCGGTGGCGTCCTCGGTATTTTCACTCGAGTATTCGCCTCTCGTATGCCTTGCGATTCCGCCTGGATTATACCTGCATACGTTTCATGACTATTTCTGCATCTGTAACTGTTCATCTAGGCAGTCACACACGTATGCATACGAATTCTACGTATGCCTGCATACAATTCATGACTATTTCTGCATCTGTAACTGTTCATCTAGGCAGTCACACACGTATGCATACGAATTCAACGTATGCCTGCATACAATTCATGACTATTTCTGCATCTGTAAC
>JARQSV010000393.1:670418-704443 GCA_030142285.1 Calameuta idolon
ACGTATGCCTGCATACAATTCATGACTATTTCTGCATCTGTAACGGTTCATCTAGGCAGTCACACATTTATACATATAAATTCCATGTGTACCTGCATATGTTTCATGACTATTTCTGCAACTGTAACTGTGCGCTTGGACAGTCACACACGTATACATATAAATTCGACGTATAGCTGCACATGTTTCATGATCTGAATCTGTAACTGTGCGCCTAAGCAGTCACACACGTATACGCGTCGAGCGGTAAAGGTTCCCGACGATTCTATTGGGGATGAGTTCAGATCGATAGCATTCATAGTTTTATTTCCGTCGCGAAAGCTCAGGCTTCGTAAAGCCGTAACGTATATACGTACATCCGTACATAATCGATATACGTAAATACATAGAGCATATGGGTGGAATAAAAGAAGAATATCGATCAGCCAGTGAATTTCAATTATCCACGTGTAATTTCAAGACGGACGTCTGTTACCGTGAAAATTGACTTTAGTCCAGGATGCAATGAAATTTCTGAATGACATATGCGCCCATTTACCAGCTCCCGGCTCGTTCGTTTTCTCGATTAAGATAATTGCCAATTGCCTCTGTCTAATTCGGATCAGTTTATTGACTCTGATCGTCCTGTAACTTGCTGTTTTTCACATAAGGACCCCGTGCTGTTCGGCTAATATTATTTTTCTGGGTTTTCGTATTACGTGACGTTACTTCGGTTTTTATTAATACCACGTGGAGACGTCAATTCTAATCTAATTTTCTTTGCCTCTATACATGGTGGTTATACGAATACGGGTGGTTGTTTTGGTATAATTTTATTGGGGATTGACAGGATACGCGGGTTCATCCCGGAGTTCATAAAGATTTAACAAATGTCGAATACCACGGGACACGGATGGGTTTTAGGGTCTTATATATCTTTTTACAGCCTATTGTCAATTGTACGGTATATTGTTATTATTTTTAGATATCTATAGCAATTTTCATATTTTTTATTTAAGCTTCTTACACCCAGTCGATTTTAGATATTATCATGTTGGACTTTCGCTCGCTTGGCAACGCTCATTGATTTCCTGGTAGTTCACGCTTTGCTTCTAATGGAAAATTATTTACACTGACTAGGAGTCATTCGTACGATAATAATCATATGGGCTTTATTGTAATCGCTATTTCGGTAGCTTGTGATTAGCCGATCCCCATTATGATACGCTGGCTAAATCAAATGGTTAATTAAGGCGAAAAATCGATCGGTAGATTCTCGAAGATTTTTTATAATGTTTAGATATGCCATGCGATTAATGATTTTCCTTAACAATTGAACACGTGGTTCGAGAGGATAAGCATGATGGTCATCTTCTTGAATTGCATAACACTTGGGATGTATCAACCGTGCGTGGACGATCAGTGCGTTACGAATCGATGCAAAATATTACAGGTGAGTTTATTTTTACGTAATTTATTATTATTATTCTTTGTAACACGTATCAGGATTCATTATTATCGTTATCAGCAGTATCGAGGGTTGACTTTTTCTTATCAATGTGATAGCGGTAAAGAGGACCAACCCCCATGTATTCTGTACGTTAAATGGAATGTATGGTATTGTCAATCCCCTCGAGATTTTATACACTGATAGTGGCATAACTTTCGTGATGGCTGTGCTCGGTAGGTGTCAGACGCAGAGTTTACATGAGACTGGTTTTTTTTATTAGTATCGTCTTTTTTATCCCGCAGCCATTTGCGTGAATTGTTGGGGAAGGTCGTTTAAAAAATTTGTAAATGTCTGTCGGTAACTTAATGGCATTTTTAGGTTTGCGTCTTGGGAAATCATAACGACGTACAACGTTAGTCTGTTGGGTCAGCAGTGGGTCTGTTCCTCGGCGTGACATTAGCCTTGGTTATAAAAGGGTGCGAGGGCGATAAAAGCGGTGCGGAATTTTGGAAAATCTAGCCTCTCGTTTGATCTTCGAGATATCTTGAACGAGTGTCGAGAAGCATAAATCATTCGTGGTTTACGATCGAAATTATTTTCAGCCCACTGCTTCGCTTTGCTACTACGCACAGCTTAGCTGTCCGTTTCAAGCTTGATATTTCTCTCGGGGAATTTCTCTAAGACAGAATTCTTTGAAATGATTTACGTGGGTATAGGCGTTCGCACGAAGTGAAATCAAGACAGACCCATTGTCATGGACGGACAGTTGAATTGACGCGTTCAAAGTTTTTTGACAGGTCGAAAGTCACGATGTCAACAAGTCGCACGTGGTTTTACATAAAATCACTGAAATACATGTCCAAGGTAAAAAATTCATTGTAAACCAGTACAAAATGATTGACCTTTTCAGCATAAATTTCATACAGATTCATATATGATCTATTGAAGATTTTGTAGTTTTCAACCTGTCAAAAAAAATGAACCCTAGTCGGACTGTACACGAAGACAATTTGACATAATATAAGATCAATGGATAACGAGACGATAAAAAATCCAGAATACAGATAAAATAAAATTTTGTATAATTTTTAGAAATTCGACGACATTATATTCGCATTCTTCTCGCTGGAGATGACGATAAAGATGGTAGCAATGGGTATATACGGCAAGGGTACTTATCTGGCTGACTCCTGGAACAGACTGGACTTCTTTATAGTCGTCGCTGGGTAACTAAACGCCTTATAAAATATAATCAATGGTTTATTCAGAAGTTTAGCTTCCGAGCACAATCCGTATATTTTAGCGCCTTGGAATACTGTCTCAATGTGGAGAACATGAATTTATCAGCAATACGAACGATAAGGGTTCTGAGACCATTGAGAGCTATCAATAGGATCCCCAGTGAGTAATGAGTATGACGATACCGTTAAAAAATTTATTTAACAATTCAGACACCCCTTATATACTGACCCTTCGTATGTTCAGGTATGAGGATACTGGTAATGTTACTGCTGGACACTCTGCCGATGCTGGGTAACGTCCTGCTCCTATGTTTCTTCGTGTTCTTCATATTCGGTATAGTAGGCGTCCAGCTCTGGGAAGGAATCCTGAGGCAGCGATGCTTCCTGAAGGCGCTGCCCAACATAAAGTATCCCGAGTAAGTAAATTCATCGATAAAATCATCACCGATCAATGATCAATGATCATGCCAAAAGATTCGTTAATCATTGCTCCCCGAAATGGCTACTTGGTATTGAGCCAGGTTAAGACGTAAACCAGACTGGATAATGAGTCAGTAAGGGTAGCTACGTGGGTTCAAAGTTCAAATATTGAGATGATGATATTAATGAGCTAAACTTATGGAAAAACTTGCAGAACAGATCTGAGCCAACCAGCCAGTAGAATTTCGTCACTTGGGTCATATTTCTGGCACTGCCCTTAAACCAGACCATGTATACCCAATGCGTATTCGAACCCCTCAGGAAGGAAGTTTAGGTGGAGAAGATGTTAAGTACCGGCAAAGTTTTACCTGCTGGACTATATCTATATACACATAGATCTACAGGCCGTTTACCAGATCCATCCATACGAGAGAAAATTTTCCAAAGAATATTTTATACCCACGATTTACTACCGGCGTTGCTCAGAATGCGCGTGTCCTTTTCTTACGCGTGTAAACCCCCATAAGTCTGTCTCTCTCCCACTCGCATCAGGTATAGAAAACTCCAAAATCTCAAAGGTTCTTTATTCTGATCTCCTCTAAGTCACGATAGGGTAAATCCACCAGTAAATGACAACCTCGAGAAACGTGAATAAGCACCCGTGTTAAAATCAATATATATATAGATATAATCCAACTAACCATGCCCTTTGACCTGGTCCCGTCAATCACTGGTGGAGTCAACTCTACTTCGCTAGCCTTTTTCTCTAAAGCATTGTCCAGCATTGTTTGCGCAAAACAAATGCACGGCAGCGATAAAATTTAACTATCACGTTAGACCTAAATAATCCCATGTAACGTTATCGTGTCTCTGCGCCCTTATCACGAACTCTATCAATCGCATAGACTACAAGCTTGCCAAAAATAAGCCTATTCGGAGTCTCTTTAATGGAGTCTCCCTTTGTACAGTAGAAAAGTTTGCTTTTTGCTTCGGACACGAGATTAGACCGTATTGTCGTTCGCTATATCGCAGCGATATATCCTACAAGAGTTATCATTATATATCACATAGCCTGATAAAAGTTGAAGCCACACTTCTCCCTGGGAAACAGTGCATGAAGCTTCATGGCTATCAGAAACTCTATCCACGCCAAAGACCTATGCTTACTGTTATCATTCTTTTTAATCGTGCCCTTAAGCTATACATATACTCGTATAAAAATAACTACTTCCGCCATGCCAGTACAATCGCGGACAATAGAACGAATGCTAGCGTCGTTATCGTTAATGTCATCGTATTATGATCATTATTAATTGTATCAGTAGATGTTATTATTATTAGAATAGATCTCCTAGTGAAATATAAGCGTAAGCATCAGCCCTAGGGGCAGTGACAGGCTGTTATTTCGCTGTTGCAGGTTACTCGCGGACGAGTACTCGGTTCGATCACGCATTTAGTAAGCTCTGGTATAAAGAGAGAGAGTGCGTGTGTGTGTGAGTGAGAGGGGAGAGTGCGTGCGAGAGTGGGGAGAGAATGCGTGCGAGAGAGAGAGAAAGATATATATATATATATATGCCGTGCATATACATATTATAATATGTATCTATGATACGAATATATCTATATAGTGCGTCTGCGTGCGTGTGAGTGTGTCTGTCTACATAGAGCATGCCACCTCATATGTTATGTCGTCTGCTACGGGTCACTCATCTGTCTTATTCGTTTGTACAGTACAAAACGTCAAGTTGACAGATACAAAACACGTTTTTTTTAAAAGGTATTTTTTATTTTTTAGGACATATTCAAAGATATATATATATATTTTTCAAAAGATTTTTTTTTAGTTCAATGCAAATGTCGCGAGTTGTTTGAATAACGTTCAACGGCAGGATAAAAAATTTTGTATTTTTTTTGTTTGTTTTATTTCCCTTGCAAAGTCTTCGGGAGGGAAAACACGTGGCTAAATTCTACACTGTTAGGATTGAACTGTCAAGAAGGAAAGTGCTGTAGTAGCAAGTCGTGTAGTTCTTGGGATGTGCATTTCACTCTTGTATGCTCTGTCGGCCATTTGAAAGATCTCTTAGGATTTTAGGTATGCATGTGTCGATGTGAGCGTGTCGTAAAGTTTGTAACTTTTTAAAAATATTTTCGTCATATCTTTTTATTATTCAATTTACGTCTAGCTGTCTTAACTCTGCCTGGTCGTCTGTCTATCTTGGAGTCGTGGAGAGATCTGAGGATAACACGTGTCCGAGGAGCGAACTTCGATGGGGATTATTATTATTATTTTTTTATTTTTTATTTCAAGCAAAAAAGGTCCGATCGAGAGTGCGAAAGCGTATTATTATGCAGTTTACAGATGCATTGAAAAGAGCCTTAAGTTTGGCACACTTGGAAGATGCAATGTCTGACTCGGCAGTCATCGTTGACGATGAATGAATGCGAATGAATGAAATCGAATGAGAATGACAAACGTCACTGTGCACATAATAATCGGCCTGTCCGACAACTAGGATAAATAAACACGCACGTGATACGTTTTAGATACACGGAATAGCCGCTACACGTGCACTGACTATAGCTTAGACACCATACGAATCAGTACACTATACGCATAGAAGGTGCATAATGCAATTACGAGTACTGTTTATGCAACGATTGGACACTGTTGTTTTAATGAATTAGTGAGAATTTGGAAAAAATTTATAAAGACAGTCGTATATAATTATTATACATATATACATGCGTTGCATTCCCGATGCAACGTAGTCGATTTAATGGGATATTACGTGATAGTTATATATATATGTATACGTGTCGGACAAAGTGCATACAGAATGACATTAATGCATTTCGTATAAATAATTCGTTACCTTTCTCACGATCGATCGTTCGGACATGCATTACGAAGCATGCCAGTGCATCCTCGTATCTCTATGATTACGTATGTATTTCAATAATAGGGATGATTTGCATTGCAGCGATCTCGAGAAGTATTTCGAATATCAAGGTCAGGATTATATCTGCTCGAGGCCGGATGACAGTGGAATGCATACGTGTAACAATCTGCCGCCACTTAAGCTGGGTAAGCGGAATGCGCTTTGAATTGAGCCTGGAGTGATAAGAGGGTCTTTTGGAATTTTTTTTAATTTTTTATTTTTTGTTTTGTTTTAGGAAATTTGGTGTGCAACAGTACTGCAGTGCCGAACAACAATACGACACTGATAAACAATAGCTCGTGCGTCAATTGGAATTATTATTATACGGAATGCAAGGGGCAGGGGAATAACCCTTTTCAGGGCACGATATCATTTGATAATATTGGTCTTGCCTGGGTCGCCATCTTTCTTGTTATCAGTCTTGAGGGATGGACCGATATCATGTACTACGTGCAGGATGCTCATTCATTCTGGGATTGGATATACTTTGTTCTCTTGATTGTCGTGAGTTTTTTGGATTAAAAAAAAATTTTATTGATTAGAATTTGACGTTTTATTTGGATTATCTGATTTTGTAGATTGGTTCGTTTTTCATGATCAACCTTTGCTTGGTCGTGATAGCGACACAGTTTTCTGAGACGAAGAAGAGGGAAATGGAGAGGATGAGATTAGAGAGGGCGCGTTTTCATTCCACCAGTACGCTTGCTTCGTCTACAAATACGTCCGAACCGTCCACCTGCTATTCCGAGATAGTCAAGTAAGATTGATTTTATTATTTTTCTGTGAACTTTTTACTTTGTAGAAACACATGGGATCACCTTGTTTTAGGTATATCGCTCATCTGTGGCGAAGAAGCAAACGTAGGCTGATGAAGAAATACAGGTTGTACTTGTACAGCCGTCAACAGAAACGCGAACAAAAGCTTTTGAAGGAGCAACAAGGTGGTCTGGTTTCTTCGAATACCGTGGGTCTTCGGATGAACAGAGCAAGGGGTAGGAAAGGGAACGATTTCGTAATCTTTGTAACCCAGGTTATTGAACTGTCAAAAATTCTTGTTCAGAGAGAAGAGTACATCATAGTAGATGCCCAAGACTCCTGGCAGCTCTAGAGAGTGGAGAACAACCGGGTCTTGGGATTGGTAGCGACCTGGGTGTGAATGCAATGGTTATGGCAGGAAGTGGTAGTCTACCTCTAGCACCTAGAGCAAGCCCAGAAGTCTCCGAGACCGAGGTCTCATCTAACCAGTGCCGTTCAGGACTTCAGAGGATGCCCTCGGTCTCCAATGGCAGTGACAATGCAACAGAAGCCAACAATGCTCTGTTAAGTCCACCGTGTACTCATTACCGAAGAAGAAGTAGCGTCATGTTCAGCGACGTGGTCCTGCTCCACGGAAGTAGCGTAAACACTTTGCCAGGATCTATCGGAGCCGGTGAACGGAACGTCTGCTCCAGCGAGAAGATGACGCAGACCGGCGATGGGAACGTCTGGTCGACGCCTCAGCCTAACGTACAGGTAACGATCACTGTCAATGTATCTAGCTGTCAAACTGACAGTTAGCGAGTAACGTGCCTTGGTCTAGGTGCAGAGCGAGCTCGGTGCCAAAGAAGCCATGACCTGTCAGGAATTGCTGGCTCTGAGTGGAGCACTGAGTGCGGCTCTTCCAACTGGTCAGCTGGCGCTGGACTCATTTTTGAATTCATTGACAAAAGGTAACGAAGAACTGTCACAAGCCAACTGTCAGAGTTGAATTATTCTCTATACAATAATCATACAGGTATATCAGACCGACACATCACCCTCGAGGACCAGGCGCAGTGGCACAACGATCCGGATGCCTGCTCTTGCTGCGAGGCTCAAAACGAACAGATCTGGCCGGAGGAGGTCAGCAAGTGGCAAAGTTCACAGACCCGAAAGATTCTCAAGGCTTCCGGTAGCTGTTTTGTATGCGTTCTTCGATGCGTGAGACGTTGGATCAAGAAGCTCGTAGAGCACAAGTACTTTCAGCAAGGGATCTTACTGGCCATTTTGATAAATACCCTGAGCATGGGTATAGAGTATCACAATCAGGTATAACGAAAGACCCTGCTACTTCCTCCCGTCGGTCACAGAAAATCAGATCACTAATATATATTACCGTTACTCCCACAGCCCGAAGAATTGACAGTGATCGTCGAGATAAGCAATATAGTCTTCTCAGCCGTTTTCGCCGTTGAGATGCTGCTGAAGATCATAGCCGAGGGTCCATTTGGCTACATAAGTAACGGCTTCAACGTCTTCGACGGCGTTGTTGTTGTCTTAAGGTGAGAACAAGGCGGACATAACAATAATGAAGAATGATCATTCGTACCATCTGTTGGCAGCATTGTCGAGCTATGTCAGACCTTCGCCGGCGACAGAGGTGGCGGTGGAGGTTCGGGTCTGAGCGTCCTGAGGACCTTCCGACTTCTGAGGATCCTAAAGCTCGTACGCTTTATGCCCAATCTGCGCCGGCAGCTGTTCGTGATGCTGCGCACGATGGATAACGTTGCAGTGTTCTTTGCCCTATTAATACTATTCATCTTTATATTCAGGTAAGTAAAGAATTATTAAAGCGCTCTTATCGATTATCAAATATTATAACAATTTTTATTAAAGAAACATACGTGCCTCGGACATATCCCTGAATAATAATAATGAAGTTAAGAAATTTATTTCGTCTGCCTCACGCGATAAGGGATTACAAGATTGATCGATAAGGGTAGATGACAAACCTATTTGAATCTGTAACGACACATTGTGAGGGTCGAACCCGGCAGTCACCTGTGCCCTCCTGACCTCGCGAGAGTGCTCTGGAGCCAGTACCACGAGCGGCTACTTTATATAATTATATATATATACTCCTAGATTAGGTTATCTATCATATAATATTTTTGGTGTGGCGATTATGTAATGCAGTGCGTTGACATTTATAATTTGACATGACAATAATGGTGTAATGGTAATGATGGTGTTGTTGGCACGTCCGAGGTGACTCTTGCTACTTATGGCTCTGGGCATCGAAATGACATATTTAGAGAAAAAAAAAAAAAAGAAAAGTATACGTATATAATAATAATATATCCGACGATATATGCTTTATATGCGTATACGAAATACGTTATAATATATAGTATATATATATTATACTTAAATATATATAATATTCGTGTGTGCATGGTGCTTAAATGCTGAAAGTGTCTAGTGAAAGGATCCTGATTCTTAACTGAGCTATTCTGGGCTATATAATCACTCTCGTATTATCGGTCTTTCACTCACTCTTTCTCTCTTTCTATTTTCTTCTTTTTCTTACTTCCCCCCTCTCTCTCTCTCTCTCTTTCTCTCACAGCTATACAATCTCTAAAGGCGCGTGCCTATGTACCGATCGGAAATAGAATCTTGAAATTTTTTTCCTTGATTTTGACCGATACCCTCGGTTACGTCATTCTCATATTATTATTATGCACCCTCTTTTCACGTCACGTTATTTCCCGTTAAGTCATTTCAAGCGTTCACAAAGCCGCTATTTGCTGCCGCTCATTCAATCGTCCAAATTCCAGATCGTATGTCGTCCGATCCCTTCATGCGTACCTGGTTCTGAGATAACATAACCGGAAGTCCTTTTTCAGGACTCGGTTTACAGGAAGCCATCGAGTTGATCTTTAAGCGTCATTGGTCCTCACGTATGAGATGTTTTCAAGTTTCGTTTGACATAGTCCAAATTAGAAAACGAGATTGAGACAAAGAGTAAAATAGTTATATGATAAAGAGACGATAATGAGAGACCAAAAAAAAAGAAAAAAAGAAGAATGCGAGTAATGGACCCTTACGGATATATGAATGTACATTGCCACGTTTCGTTGTGTTATAGTATTCTTGGGATGCACCTCTTCGGTTGCAAATTCCGCGAAACGATGAAAGGCAGCTCTGACGTCGAGTGCGATAGAAAAAACTTTGACTCGTTACTGTGGGCTATTGTGACGGTGTTTCAGGTACAGGATATATTTTCACTGTCAGAGGGTTCTATATTAGTATATTATTATTGTTATTACTCTAACCTAATATTTAAACGCTATAAACCAAAACACGGTACAAGCACCTCTATGCCCATACTTTTATGATTTCGAATATGAAAGGTAACGTATGAGCTTCTTAGCATGAACGTCACTTGATGATGATGATGATGATGATAATAATAATGAACGAGGCTATATATATATATAATATATTTATCACGTTGCTTAAATCGCATACTTTTATACGTCAGGTCGTCAGGTATGAAACGTCCGATTTCGAATTGACATTATTTGAGGAAACCGGAAGTTTCGTACCTAATGACCTGATATATATATATATAATAGATTGTACGCTGCCTACTCTTATAGTTATATATCTAAATTTTATATTAAAGTACTTATCTTCGCTCTGCTCTATCTATATCTCATACTTTGTCTATTTAGCATGATTCTTAAGGATATCGGTATCGATGGCTGATTACGTGTTTGTCGCTTCGATGGGAACGCTAGATTGTCGCTTTAATTACTATGGTGTTGTTATGGCTGTTTTTTTTTTATATGGGTATATCAGTGGTTTTTTTTATATTTTTTTTTTTTTTTCGTACGTGCTCGTCGTTCAGCTGGATCACTTTTGCATGTTTCGAAGAGCTTATGACCTGTGACCTGGGATCTGTCAATCGAAAGATCGAAAATTTAGAGACCTCGCTCGATCGCGCTGATATTGGTATAGTGTTATGGTTAAATATATTTTTTTTTTATTTTGATCGTGGTAAACGTAATTTTATATCAGGTTGTTGAGTTCAAAATGAAAATGGAGTTCGAAAAATGCATGCATGCTTCGTGCGAGGATCTCTTTGTTCACGTACACCCCTATTGTTTTTAATAGCGTTAACGATAGATTTGATTATCATTCGGTCGCGTATTTCCGAATACATGAAAATCTTGAAGTTCGAAATATCGATTTTTCGAACCCACCAGAGGATATTCGATGTGACGATAAATTGATTAGAGATGCGTGAATTGATAATTAAATTTATATAAATCTTCGGGAAGTTCTGTAAAGGATAAATACACCATTACCTTGTTACACTATAGTACAATGACAGCACGCCATTACGCACTGGACACTTTCGAATCACCCTGTAGATTTGTATTTCGTTACTCGAAGGAATATGGGCTTTTGACTATTTGAATTTCCCGGGCTAATCTTTATATACGTATCTTGTTTAAGTATACCTATCGTATCACGCAGAATATAATAAATGCAGTCTGTTTCTCCGAAGTTGTTATTCAGTATATTTAAAATTTCTAATCGCACTGATTAGCTTATAATGATAATTAATATTTATTGCGTAACATCATCCGAGCGAGACTTGCATACTTTTACGTGAAAAAGTAGATAGCCCTAGGAGTAGTTAGTGCATATCTTCAAAGTATATACAAACATATATGTCTTAAGTATATACCGGGTTACTTAGCTCAAACGCATCAAGTAAAGGTTACATGTCTGCGTAGGAAAATTTCATATTGCCAATGGCTTTTTGACAAAGTTAATAATCGCAAAGATCTTCAGCGGTGTGAAGTTATCCTATGGGTACGTTCGATTCCTATGGCGAAGGCAACTTCAGTTCGTACGTTTACGTTGTAAATTATTCCCTGCTGTGCATATGGAGGTTAAGGTGCCTTTCCATGTCGAGTGGACTATTTGTGCAAGATGGATAATTCGGAAAACGAAATCCCTCGTTGGTCAGATTTGATTATCACGAAAAAGTTATAACCGTCTGAATATGGTTTTACCATAGAAATCAAATGAACGTTGAACAACTTCACTTGGTGCAACATTTCACAGTAAACCCTGCCTACTATATCACATATATTGATGTATATACGTATGAATAAAAGCCCATTGAAAATTGCATAATGGATGGTAGAAAGAACGAATCGATCCATTATCAAAAAATCTAATGGGTTAAATCAAACGACATTACAAGTTTGATATCTTTTTTCAAAAAATCCCACATTGATAACTATTTTATTATACAACAGTTACTGTAACATTCTGCAATGGCTGCCTGTATAACTCACAGTCCTCTAGTTACTCTGGTCGTACCTATACAGTTTCGATATTCATATTTCCCATAAGATACGTCAATTTTCAAAATCAATCAAAATCCGCATTTGCTTTGTTCTCACAATTATCACAGATACCACATACGTACGTGCGCAAAAATTTTGCAGAATGTGACTACTCGAGTGCAGCTTCAAGTGACACACTCATTGCTATTTACTAGATATTTCGCTTTTAACGCAGGTCAAGGGTGTCTTCGGGTCATTGACCTTTGATAAAAAAAATTTTGAACAAAAAAAAATTGCTATCTCTGCATACACCCTTTCCAAGTTACTTACATCAAAATGACGCGGGGACACTCTTCGTGTGAATTCGCCCGTTGTTGAGGGTACTTTAGGCCCCTGGATTGTCTCGGTTGCAGCATCCTAGGGATGTACCTGTTCGGGGGTAAGTTTTGCATGTGGGCGGACCGGAGTCGGCCGTGCACCTGTGCCGAGGTTGTTTCGCGCCACCCGATGTGTCGCTGCGATCGAAAACATTTCAACGACATCCTCTGGGCCACTGTCACCGTCTTTCAGGTACCACTGTTCCTTACTCATACGCTTATAATTCGTGCATCCTGACCTAATGGTAATAATAGACACTTATATATCGTATTATCTAACAACTGGATTTTATTACCTGAAGAAGGATATAGATATAGTACATTGCCTATATCTCAATCCTGATCTGTACCATATTCTTCCTCTTTATATATATTATACACTCTCACACGTATCTCTTAAGACTTTGATACGTCTTAACGCAAGGCTTACATACGAGACGTGTGATTTTTTTTGAGATTACTCTTTGTCCATTTTGTGAATACCGGATCGGTGAAAGATCACACGTTCTTTTTTTTAGGATGACTAAAAAAAATTTTTTTTTTGGCCACAGAATTTTTTTTATTTATGCTTTTTTCATGATTTCGTATACAGATACTCACCCAGGAGGACTGGAACGTTGTTCTCTTTAATGGGATGCAAAAGACTTCGCACTGGGCTGCTTTGTACTTTGTTGCTCTCATGACCTTTGGGAATTATGTACTGTTCAATCTACTCGTTGCCATCCTGGTGGAGGGTTTCTCGTCGGAGGTAAAATTTTATATTTTTTTTTTCTTTGTATTTTATTTCTATGGTCTAACGTGGTTTTGATTTTTAGAGGAACGAGAGGAGAGAACGCGAACAGAGAGAAATGGCTAGACTAGCAGCTAAGGAAGCTGGAATCGGTAGTGACGGAGGATCATCAAGAGTTTCCAGGTCTCATTCTGTGACTGATAGCGACACCTATACTCAGGTAGACTTACGTTTTTTTTTTTTTTTTTCTTTACTTGTCATACGTATACGAGAATTGATAAGACCAGATAGAAAGAAGCGTTGGTCCATTCGTGTGAATATTTGCTGTGTTGTATTAGGACCACAAAAATTCTTGGCAGAGTGCGGATGATCTGCGAAAATACAAAGACAATTTTAGTCGCGAAAAACAGAACGGTAGCTGGAAACATTCAGTAGATGAACCCAAATGTAATATCCAGAAGGAGAGCAAGATGATGGGTACCCAGCCTCCGATAATAACGCATACAGCTGCCACTCCTCAGGATTCACCCAACACGACCCTGGACGCTGGATGCAGAGAGTTCAACTGTCGACCTGGAAATCCTACCTTATCGATAGAGTCAATTGACAGATCAGCCGTAAGCGAACTGATAATACAGATAAAAGAAAGATAAGATTTTTAATGATACATCAAAATAAATATCTTTAATTTTCAGAGCCAGTGCAGCATCTCAGATCTTTTGAAGCCGCCGGACAATAAGTTCGCGACGAATAATCTTACAGCGACTCAGCCGCCGCGACGGATCAGTCTAGTAGCCGTGATAAATCCGTCGCGACGCGACAGCAGAGATTCAAGTTCCAGGTATGCGTCGTTAGACAATGAAAAATCATTTGGATCTGTACAACGGTCCAGAGCGTTCGTCTCCAGTCCGGCTAGGATACAAAGAGGATACTCCTGGCGCCTATCGCGACCATCCTTACGGCGTAAGAGATCCCAAGAAGATGACCCACGACATACGACAATTCTTAACAATGGACGTAGCACCACCAGGTCAAATTCTATGTAAGCATTATCTTACTCACTTTCTCTCAGTTTGATCTCAGCCATTGTCTACACTCTTCACATTGATCTTAGAAATTGTGCTGACTATACAAACTACAATGGCGGTTATCTTCGTGGATCCATAAGAAACGATACTCAGTGCGACACGCCGAACAATCGCACCGCCATTACGGCGAACAATCGGAGTCTGAGTCCAAACAACTCGATAAAAAGTCGTAGCTCATCTGTAGCTCATTACGCAGCATCCAACGTGAGTATCAGTTCTCGTGAGATGAATCTAATAAAAAAAAGATGATAAAGTAATTAAGCCTTGTCTTCAGATGAGATGGATAGGCGATCTGTCGCGACAGAATTCTCTTCGGGGTTACGACAACATTCAGATGCAAAAGGTACCGCTTCACGATGAGAACCCACTGAGCTCTACTCCAAGGACTATTAATAACCTGACTGTTGAGACCGGAGCACTGCCCAGGATCAAACAGCTGTCCGAAGACCTGGAACCGCAACCTGGCGAACAGACCCCACCGTCAAATGGCAACGAGAGTGCTAGCAGCGTGGAGAAGATCAAGAAGATCTTCATGTTCTTCGAGCCTAAAGGATGCCTCAAGGAGAGAGATGATTATTCGCTTTACCTGTTCCCAACGAACAACCGGTTCCGTGTACTATGTAGATGGTTCGTGGATCAGAAATGGTTTGACAATGTGGTTCTATTGTTCATCGGGCTGAACTGTATCACATTGGCCATGGAACGACCTAATATACCTCCGGACAGCCGTGAGAGGTTATTTCTCTCAACAGCCAATTACATCTTTACCGGTGTCTTTGCTGTGGAGATGTTCGTTAAGGTAAAATTTACTTGTGAATAATGATTATAATAATAATTATTATTGTTATATCTTTAAAAATATATATATTAAATTCATACCTTTTACTTCAGGTTGTAGCATCCGGTATGCTTTATGGTACCGATGCTTACTTCACTTCCGGTTGGAATATAATGGATGGGTCGCTAGTGACCATATCGATAATAGACTTATTAATGTCCCTGGTATCAGAAAGTAGTCCAAGAATTTTTGGCATACTACGCGTACGTAGCGAATGACAAGAATTGCGTTACTTGCGGTATAGTATTTTTGTACATAACTTTTTTTAATTTTCATATCAGGTATTTCGTCTTCTCCGTTCATTGAGGCCACTCCGAGTGATCAACCGAGCACCTGGACTAAAGCTGGTCGTCCAAACGTTGTTGTCTTCGTTGCGACCAATAGGAAACATCGTCCTGATATGTTGCACCTTCTTTATAATATTTGGTATACTAGGGGTGCAGCTTTTTAAGGGCGCGTTCTACTACTGCGACGGACCTGACATTAAGAACGTTCGCAACAAGACCGACTGCTTGGCCGACAAGCGTAATGCCTGGCTCAACCGGAAGTACAATTTCGATGACCTTGGCAAAGCGCTTATGTCATTGTTTGTACTGTCGTCGCGGGATGGCTGGGTGAACATTATGTACACGGGGTTGGATGCCGTTGGAGTGGATCAACAGGTGGGTGATCGATTGTTCATTTTGAATTGATCTTTTATAGAACTAAGTACTGACCTTTGTTCATCTGTCGGGGCTGGGTCATTTCAGCCGATGGAAAATTACTCGGAGTGGAGGCTATTGTACTTCATTGCGTTCATATTGCTGGTGGGATTCTTCGTGCTGAACATGTTCGTCGGCGTGGTTGTTGAGAATTTTCATAGATGTCGCGAAGAGCAAGAAAAGGAAGAGCGTGTTCGAAGAGCCGCCAAGAGAGCACTACAGATGGAGAAGAAGAGGCGAAGTGAGTGGTTATCTCTTTTCTTGTTCTATGGTTCAAGAAAGATGGCTGACAATGTATCTTGAATCTTTTAGAAATGCACGAGCCACCTTATTACACGAACTACTCCAAGGCAAGACTCTTTGTTCACAATGTCGTCACGTCCAAGTACTTTGATCTTGCGATCGCCGCTGTGATTGGTTTAAATGTCGTCACAATGGCAATGGAGTTCTACATGATGCCAAAGGCTCTTACCTACGCTCTGAAGATATTCAATTACTTCTTCACAGCTGTATTTATTCTTGAGTCGTTCATGAAGCTTTTGGCACTTGGGTTGCATCTTTATCTGAAGGACAAGTAATAAAATATATTTTCTTGCGAATTAGTAACGAGCAGTGTCAATAGCCATTTTGTTTCAGGTGGAATCAGCTAGATGTCGGGATCGTCATTCTTTCCATAGTCGGTATAGTCCTGGAGGAGGTTGAATCCAAAATAATTCCAATAAATCCCACAATTATTCGTGTAATGAGAGTCCTAAGAATAGCCAGAGGTTAGCTTCGATGCCTGATGAAGTATTTGATATTTATTTAGGATGTAACACCAATTTTATGTTTAGTACTGAAACTTCTGAAGATGGCCAAGGGTATACGAGCACTTCTGGATACGGTGATGCAGGCGTTGCCGCAGGTCGGTAACCTGGGCCTCCTCTTCTTCCTTCTGTTCTTCATATTCGCCGCTCTGGGTGTTGAGCTTTTTGGTCGACTCGAGTGCAGCGACGAGATGCCATGTCAAGGTCTTGGAGAACATGCTCACTTTAGCAATTTCGGTATGGCCTTCCTGACCCTCTTCCGCGTGGCAACCGGCGACAATTGGAATGGTATCATGAAGGATACCTTGAGGGATGATTGCGACGACGCTGCTGATTGCGTCAAGAACTGCTGTGTTAGTACAGTAATAGCGCCCATCTTCTTCGTCATCTTCGTTCTGATGGCGCAATTTGTACTGGTGAACGTCGTTGTGGCAGTACTCATGAAGCATCTTGAAGAGAGTCACAAGCAGGTAAGAAACGAAAATAGATACAGATTAAGAAGTGTTGAATATACGTTCCAAAAAATCATCATCATCAACCTACCTCACTTTGTTACACAGATGGAAGATGAATTAGATATGGAGACTCAGTTGGAGCGCGAGCTGGCAGCTGAGCAAGAGGAGCTGCTGGAGGAGGAAGAGGAAGAGGAGGATGACGAAGATCTGGACGAGGACGAGGCTAACGAGGATGTTCGAAATGCAAGACCAGGTTTATCAAAAGTCCGTTCGCTACCAGCGAATTTTATCTACAATCCGCCATTAGAGATAGAGAAGGATAGAGAGAAGAACCTAGAGTGTAACGAGGAGGCCTACGAGATAGACAGACACCTGGCTTCCAGGACAGCACATCAATCGCAAGCGTCTCGACGGCTCTCGGAAGCCTCCGTCCTGGTCTTGAACGATAGAAGACGAAATTCCTCCCATCGTACGAACAACAGGCTTTCCTCAAAGTTTAAAGTGAAGCGGCGACAGACATTCCACTCGCATCAACGCGACACCTTGCTCCCGGTTGTCTCCTCGATGCCAATGCACTTCGAGGTCGCCGAAGTCATCAAGCCGACAAGCAACCTGAGCGTACCAAGAATCATTCCTCAGCGAAACAGCTCGCTCTACGGTAGCACCAAGTACCTGCAACCGCGAGCAGCCGAACTCCAGGAGGATAGATCCTTCCTGACCGTAACGAAAGCTTCTAACGAGTCCATCCATAGAAGATCATCAGTAGCCTCTGGTCAACCTGGTGAACAGACACCTGCTGGGAGTTTGGGTACGTCCAGTAAGACTGGGAGCTATCTGTTTCCTGTGTGTGAATCCTATCTGGGTAGACATCGGAAATCTAGCGACTCTCAGTCCGTGGAGACGAGTATGAGTGCCAGAACGTTAAGTGCATCCGGGGTTTCAGCTGGTAGTGCACACTACGGCAACAACCTGGCCAGGAGCAGAATAACTGATGAGAAACCATCGCCTGAGGCAGACAACGACTTGGATGTTCAGTCTGTTATCAACGAGAGGAGACCGTCCAGCCTAAGAAGTACCAGTACTACGACTTCCGCTAATGCTGGTACTGGTTATCAAAGCCTTCCGGGTAATGGTTTCGGTGATATTTATGCCAAGGACGAACCTGGGGAACGTACTCTCTCAAACGTTGCCAGCGATGTCAAGATCTACGTGGATGACACGGACTCCCAGAGCAGTGGAAACAGCAGTCACGTTAAGAAATTGTCTAGTCAGGAGGGTGACACTCCTACAAAAAGCGACGTCGAGTTCCAGTCTACCGTGACCCCATCCTCGACGACGACGACGACGACGACGCCAACGCCGACGGCAACAACGATGGAGCACGTGGAGGAAATAACAAGTACAAGGAGCAAGGATTCTTAATGATCGATCATGCCGTTGTGCTTAGAACAGTGTGTTTATCTGTTACTGGGACTTTTTATATAGCGAAACAAAAGTATTTGTCCCGCGAAAACGTGAGTGCGTTACGTTGCGCATGCGCGTATGCGACTGTGCGCATAAATTCAGGCCGGTCCTGGTACCGCCTTACGAGAACGATCACCCGAGGAATTTTTCAGAAAGACTGTAGTGCATGACAATATAGCCTTTACTGTCACTTCTCTCTTGTGAAAAGTAAGAAGAAGAAAAGAGGAAGAAACCCTTGAGAAACCTTCGACTTTGACCAATCGAAGAGACCAACAAAATGGAGGATCCTGATACCTCCCGGAGAACCTTTCTTGCTCTCCCAAGAGACTTTTACACATTTTATATGCCCACCTTGGAGCGTGCTCTTTTTCTACGGGTATTAAACGGCACGCGATTATTTTTATTGAGAAAATTACGTCTGCCGTTGATATACCCGACATACACAACTGTCAAGCACTCTACAAGTTATTTGTGCCAATTATTTATGGGAACAAAAGCACATTGATATTCATGTAGTGGCTTTCAAAAAGCGCGCCATTTCGACAGGTATTATCGCATTCGAATAACGCGCTTCTCTCGTCTAGGTATTTCTGATCTTTTAAAAATCATGGCCTTCCCTATACAGCTCTGAGCTGTCTTGAGAATTTCTCTCAACTTCACGCAATCATTTAGACGTATTTCGGCGACACTACGCATTACAGTACCTATGACAATCTTGAATACCAATGACGGATTAGCGATCGCGATCGTGTTAGTTAATTAGTAATATATTAATTAGCAATATTAATATGCACACACTGGTGCTAATTTTTGATGACTTGTTGACTCCTGGCCAAAAGTTTAGGAATTTACATGTTAGTCAAAAACGAGCGTACAAACAAAACTTCGTATTCTAATACACCTTGTCAGTCTACTGATCAGTCAGTCTGAAGGCATAAAAATTAATGAAGTCTGCATAGCTTGATAACTATTGTCATTCGATTAGGATCGTAGTCATTATCGTGCCGTGCAGCATAGGAATTTATAAAGATCATTATCTCCAGCCGATTTCTCTTATCGACTGGTATTTAAAAATCTCGAAATCGTCTATCTTCAGTTTTGTTTAGACATTTTTCATTAACATCTGTGATATATTTTAATCGTAGAATATTTCCTAACGATCTAGAGCTAGTCACTTTTTAATAAACGAAAGAAGAAAAACAACAGAAAGAAATTCTATGTATATACAATATTATACTCTACACTCGGTGTGGTTTATTTTGATACTACTGCGTTTAGTATTAACAATTGTCGGGTGAAAGTTTTATGCCTTCGAGCGTGTGCGCATGCGTGCAAGCGTGCGCGGCGAACGTGTTCGCGCGATTAGCTGGTGATACGATTCATCCCCGGAATGATCTTTATGAGGATCATAGATACAAAGAGATAATTAAAAAAAAAAACAAAATAGAATTTGTCTAGCGGCTATTACGATTACTGGACATAGACGAAATACGAATTTGAATTTGGCGGTTTGACAATTCAAATTTATAACGGCCAATCCGTGCGCGGCTCATCGTTTTCGTGAGATGAATTACGGTATATTAAACGAAGACAAGTGATTTAGAGAAATGTAAATTCAAGAAAGAAATATAATACCGGAAATTATGAATTAGCATTTCCGGTATCAGGTAACAGACCTCATTGACAACTAGAATCATATATATATATAAATGTATATATATATAGATATGTACTAGACGACTGAACTCCGAATTACCTAGCGTGTGAGCCGAGTGCGATTCATTGACTTTTAATAGTCAAAATCTTCTAAGTACGATGACGTGTATATCTTCTGTCATTTCTAATACGTGCCTCTCGAGCTTTGTTTATTCCTGTGTAGAAAAGTCTCTGCTTTACAGGCGTCCTGTCGTTTATATGCAGACCGACGTCCACGTAGAGCCTTTCGAATTGATACTTTTTTTTTTGGAGTTAGTACTAACGAGTTATAGATTATCTGAGATATTTAAATTTAAGCGAAGCACAGTAAACGAAACGGCATAGGTGAACGTAGGCGAGATACGTTAGGCCGTAAGAGCTGTACAAAGAGTATATAAACAAATGAGAAAATAAATTGAGTAACGATTATGTTAATATGGAGCAACTTTTTTTTTCTCTCACAGTTTATAACGGCCCTTTAATCATTATTAGTGTATTGTGTAATTACTATAGCAAGGTACTGATATGAAACACCATTTTGGTACCGTAATTAAATATTTCTTAGGTTATCAAATTCTCTCTCATCCATCTGGTGAACTTTGTGAACCGTGTACACGAATTCTATAGATACAAGTGTAGTCCTCGTTACCGTTGTTCGAATGAACTTTGACCTCCACGATTTCATACAACTTTTTCGCATGATTCTGGAAAAAAAAAACATGCTTGACTAACGTTAAAAGTATTTCAGGGTCTACAGGGAGGCTGCGAGATCAATGTATCTTTGGGAGGTTCATTTCCTTAAGAGCGACTGTAGGAGTTATAATGTAAAAAAGAAAAAACGAATTTGACACTGATGTCGTAACCCAACACTAAAATCTGAACCAGTACCTTAACCTTGAAATATTGAACAGGTGATGAATCATTGTCATAGATGAAATTACCAAATAGAAATGGTTCCTTGTCGTCCAAGTGTTTCAATCCCTATAAAACATATTAATTGTATTCAAATAAATAAGGGACGAATCGCTGTATCTACCCAGAGAGAAAAATTTTTTGGAGCTGCTGAAGTTTCTCCAGTTGGTGAGATAGATTGTGATATATGTTCCAAGCTGACACCAGATACATAAATGGGTTTGAGGAGTTTAATAACTACAGATCCAGTACTGCCTTTGAATCCCCAACACTCACCAGGAAGAACGCCTGACTGTATTTAAAGAAAAATATCAACTTTGACTTGAGACTTTAGGCTTTCACGGCCAATATTATCATTAATACTCATGGTTTCCGGATGGAAGCCGCGTCTGTGTTCAGCTTTATGCCGACGTTTCGCAAACGTTTCAGTCTGCATCGTCAGGGCTAGGAGGCTCCGATACTGAAGCTCCTTGTTGTTAGGAAGTCTTAATATACCTATGATTGGTCATGCGGATCCTAAGTTGTTTAATTCATCAGCTGATCAGCTGATCAACTTAAGCGGAGCCCCCTAGCCCTGATGATGTTCCAGGTGACCCAGTTCAGATGGATAAAAAAGGAAGTGTACTAGTGTCCCTGTTTCTGACTAGGCTAACACACATCCTGCTATTAGCTGTTTAACGAGTGGTGGATGAAGCCTAATATAATGAAGATACCCTGGGCAGAAACTGGGACAATTTCAGTAACTGCACCCTTTAACCTTATAACCTTTCATACTACCTGTATGACGGCTCTTGGAGTATTCTTCTGACAAAGTGGTACGCCAAATAATGAAAGTGCAGGAATTCCTTGAGAACTAGTGACGGTGTCTCTTGTTGACAATATTGCACCCCCTTGTGAATTAATTTATTATAGACAAGATGATATATTAAAAATAGACATCGTACTAAATGGCTACCTGAGCTTTCCAATGCGTAGTCAGTTCTCCCTGTCTTATCGGCATCATAGATTTCTAGTTCATGGCGTACCAAGTTGCTCAGACTCTCTATGACAGTGAAAAAGATTTATCTTTATAACAGCAACTTATCACATTGCTTCTTAAGAATACCTTCGGACACTTCATTTTTCATATTAAGAATAGTGTCAGATAATTTTGGAATTGCACAAGCCATTTCGAGCAGTTTATTCTTGAGATCTTCATGGGACTCTCTGATGCTCTTAACTTCTATCTATAATATTGGACTAAGATTAGTATATCAACCAGATTGGAATAGTCAGCAATATTTTTTTTTACCATAAGGGTACTCAGGTGCGACCTAACATATTCCAGTTCAGATTTGATGCTCATGAAGGAACTACTGGCTGAATACTTGTCACAGAGATGTGATACAGACATGGCTAAAAAAAGACATGTAAATAATCAAATGTTTAACCCTAGCTCGTCGTATCAGAGTCTGGAGAAAACTGCATTTTTGCGTGTTCTTTGTGAGACTATTTTTTGTAAATGCTATAACTTTTGAAAGAATTACTTTTACAATTGGACTATAGTTTATGCTTGTTAGTCAGATTCTGGCGTTTGGAGTTCACTATAATTGGACTTAAAGATATGCATTTGTTCAAAAGTTACAGAGCCATGAAAATCGTCGGTCCAACAGACAATGTATGATGTTCCAAGAGTCTAAATATAGGTCTGCCGAGCTAGGATTAATAAAAAACTTAGTATTGCATGAATAGTATACCTAGTAGTACCTAAAATTGCAGTAATAATGGAGAATGCGAATGGCTTAAGCAGTTTTCGATACCAGGACGTGGTCTGACAATAATGAGGTTGCTGGTAGTTGCCTGCGTTGAAGCAGCAATATGAATTTTGGTGGCTCATTGGCTCATTAAGAGGATAAACATTTTTCACACTAAATCTTAAATATTTTCAGTACAAAATTGCTTGTCAACCTCAACCGTCAAGCTGACATGATAAAGATGACAGTTGAAACTTCAGGATGCAGACAAAAAAAAAACAAAAAAAAAGGTGAACCTTTTTTTGAGAAACTCAAATTTATAATGTCTAATTAAATGGACAAGGCCAATTTTTTAAATACTCAACAATTGATATTAATTTTTTTTGTGTACATCTCAATCAATAATTGATTCACAGCTCTTATTTTTACTATAGTATTGCGCTACACAGGGACGTTTCGTTTGTCTTAACAAGTGCCTTTTCGTTAAAATTACAAGAATAATGTTCTATTCATTTCTTACGCTCAAAACTATCAAAAATTGTCTTCAGTGATGTTTTCGAAGGGCAGCATGTATTCGTACGTTTATACGACTTTCAAAATCATAATTCTTAAATTGCGACTGAGCTCTTTGTAGCAGGCCTCTTCCTTCTTCAACATTCTATAAGAAAGTAATGTTAATTGATATATTTTGAAAATTGAAAAATCAAGTAAAAAAGATCAACAGACAACTTACGTATGATTTACAAAGAAGAACGCCCAGTTCGTACATCGCATGAACGGTAATATGCTCGTCGGAGTTATCTCTCATGGAATTGCGTCGTCTCAAACAATTCCTAAAAGACTTCATACAGCCGTTTTGTTTTCCGAGGTGAGAGTAGATAACCCCTTCTATAAGATCCTTCAGACCCAGCATTGGTTCGTCAGGAGGTTCCTGAGACCATTCTGTGAAGATAATTGAATTATAAAGAGTTGCTCATCTTTTTCATGTATTATGACTTAAATATCATTACCGGTTAAGATATTTTCAAGGGCTTCTGTGGTGCAGGACGGTATTGCGTTCCAGAGATAAAGTAACTCGTAAACGAGTAATTTATAATAGGATATCAAATGAGGTTGGTCAGTATTCTGTTCGACAAGTTTTGGAACTCTTCGACATACGAATAAGCCGAGCTGGGTATGCATTGAGGTTTTGTCTATGAGATTCGTTAGTTCGCGATAGATGGACAAGAGTTCACTGAAGTTCCCATTGGATCCGGAGCAGACTGTGAAGAATTAAAAAAATTGTAATTGGCTGCATAAAGCAATTCTTTGTGTAATTAATAATTAAATTTCACACCTGCTGCAAGGTAAGCGTAGAAGCTTTTGGACCAGCGTGACTGTTGTTGCAACTGTAACAAGGATACTTGTGCTTCCTTATAATTCAAAGAAATAAGATGGCACCAGGCGATCTCATGAAGACAGAGCATTTTTATTTCACGTTGACTAGAAACCTCGACGGCCGATTCGTACATGAGTAAGGCTGCATTAAAATTGGACTAGAAGGAAATAAGATAAACATTTATTTATAATATCAATTACCAAATAGAATTTCAAAACTGTCAATAGGTATACCTTGAGCCGTTCTACTCGACCCACGAAGAAGAAGAAAAGCGCGGAATTTTGAAATTCCAATCGCACCTCGTCAAGAAGTTGTTCGGCTGCTTTGACATCTGTAATTATCTTCGAATCTTCTAGCGAGAAAAATGGTCTCACGAATGTATAATACGACAGCAGGCTGAATCTTTATCAGAAAAATAGAATGAAAGGAAATTTTATAAAAGCAATTCAATCTGATAATAATAAATTACAAAGATAATAAATTAACTAACGTAGCCAGTGGTGCTCTCATATCCTTGCTAAGTCTTGCGTACATTAGTGCAGCAAGGGCGGCGCTGCTGTCGCTTTTGAAACCCAGGACGTGGGTGAGTTTCAAGAACGAAGGTGGAAGAAGACTAACGCACAGTTGAAAAATTCCATATCCAAAACTGACAGCGGCCATCAATCGCATCACCTCGGTTGATTTAACAAAACTGCAACAATTGTTAACCCATTTTCAAGCCAACTGAACAAGTGGACGAAATTCATAATAATTTCTAGAGGGTAGCGACATTGTTTTTTGTCACTATAAGCTACGAAGTGTCAAGATATAAATATCTTCGCTCCTGTCTGTAAATTAAATTTACCATCTACACTAAAAATGTGTCTTAATGCACAAAGAAATGTCAAAGCAACGCAAAACCCTGACTCGTACGTGTAACGTGTAAGTTTCTAACGAGAAGTGTCGACGAAATGAGAGACGTTTGTAAAAAGAAACAATTACGGTGTCTGTTGTTCAGATGTGATGCCAGTGAGCGAGAGGAACATTGATAGAGAGCTTCGCAGACCTGACGGCGAGGACGCAGCAGTACTGCTAGAAGAGCCGTTATAGGATGAAATCGACCATTCCGAGGATGAGCTCAGAGGAGTGCGACTCAAGGAAGATCCACGGCAGGGAGTACTGCCATTCGATTCGAGTCCTAGAAGAATACAGGAATAAAATAAAAAATAAATAGTCCAAAAATGTCTACATACCTATCATACAATTTTATTCTACAAACCGGAAAGAGGACCGTCGCCGAATGTCTTCTTATACAGTTTCAAAATTTGCGAATACGTATGCTGATAGACTCTCCATGCTTTACGTAGCATCCAGCCGCCTTTTAAAAAACCACTAAACTCCTCTTGCAGCAAAGCCAATATAGCAGCGCAAACTTGAGTATCCGCCAGTACAATTTGTTGCTCGAGTTTCGTAATAAAGTCATCCTGCACAGAAAGACAATCCTTTCTCTTCCGTCTCAAGAGCCTACAGTGCTTTTAATTATCTTACGCTAGTTTGTTCCTTGCCAAAAACTTTATTGCTCATGAATTTCAGCCAGCCAATGTTACCGGCACATTCCTTTTCCATTTCCTTCAGCAGCTGCGTCGCCTCCAGGAGTTTGTCGTCCTCGAAAGTCATAATCGCATTCTGAAAAAGAAAAACATTTTTTTTTAAATCCCTATAACCTAAAAACAACACAGCCAATAATAAATTACCGTCGCATGGTAAATACTTACCATAAATAAGGCAAAGCATCGTCCAGCTTTTACATGAAAGCTATGAGGACGTTCGGCGAACAGATGATCAGCTTCCTCTATCTTGTCATTAAGCAATAGAGAAATTCCTCGTCTCGCGACTTGCCAGTCAGTTTCCAGAAGTTTCGATGCCATGTCTGGGACGAGTTCCTGAGCTCGAAGACTTCAGGTCCTTAGAGCGTCAATGGTCATAAATGCATCCATAACGAGGACTCATTCGCATATCAGACCAGATTCACGTACCAGGTTAAAAAATAAGTCTGCCTTTATTGGATCGCCGGTAGTGAGCATATTTACACATGGCAGCGTCTTCTTGCAACGTATTACGAGAGAAAAGGGAACGACAGTAAACAGACACTGTGCAAACGATTCGACTGACTTAACGGTGGCAGCGCGATCAACCCTACGAAGGACAGTGAATACAATTTTTCATCCCCCCTCACAGACTATTTCAGCACTGGGGGGGGTAAAACGTGGGAGTTGTACATGCGCGTCAGACAAAGGAGCGCGGAGTCGTCAATATGACTAAGCAAGAAATATATGAAACGGAAGCACAGAACGGGGACTCGCTGACACCAAAACAATTTCTTCTTCCCTTTCTGACTTTGTTCGATAAAATATTGCGTACAATAATGTACGTGCCAGCTGGTGTACGGTACGTTCATTTCTATAGCCTTGCAGCTTTTCTAGAAGGACGTCGTTTCGATGGGAGTACGTTAAAGGGAGAGTCGACTGTATATTGATTTTAGTACGTAAGCATGCGACTCAGAGTGAACGTGTATCGTTAGCATACAGTGTATCACAAAAGTATTTCAGCGGCGGTATAAGTAATATTTAAATGAATGTAAACTGTACATACTACTGTAGAATTTCGCTGCTAGAATCAACTTGGGACTGAAAGGTCCCAAAACAATGGGTTGGCGCAAGTCATGCTCATTGCGCATAGCGTCTATGTTAGGATCTCATTGAAATTACGACTGACATAGTGCAAGTGGCATAATAGTGTGCATTGCTGAACATCCCTATTATACTGAACGGTGGGTGTCAGTTGGCGAGAATGGGATTTCTAACAATAGGGTTGAACTGTATGCAATGAAGCCATTAAATAACACTGAGCATGCGGTTGGATACAATTTGATGGAAATTGGAAAGTAAATATCCAAATCATAATATGTGTATATTATGTGTAGCCATTTGTTACATGTCAGTTTCAGAACCGACATAAAAAAATATTTCGAATAAAATAGCCTTGGTCGTACAGCCGCTTTGTATGCGGTTTATGTTGACACGTGCAGTATGAATTGCTTAGGGTTAAGTCGGCTGCTTGTTTGTACTGCCGGTTGCCTATACTTGGCGCAGGAGTCGATCTGTTGGTTAACGGTTATATATTGGCGACGAAAAGATTTCTACTTAAGAATGTAGTAGCCGCTGAACGATTGTATACCTGATTAGAAAATTGGAGCATTGTTGTTATGCAACTGTTGGTTTGTGTGTGCTGAGTTACTACCATGAGATTCCTTACAATTAAACTAATCGGGACTCATTTCTCAGTTTTTAACTATCCCTTCGGTCTCCGACTCTGGATCAGCTGTTATATGCCCGTTTCCTTCGACGTGGTTTATTTGACACCTCTGAGCGGAGGATTTTTTTAAATAGCGGATTCAATTAATGCGACCGAGCTTTTAATAATGTTTTATCAGTGAAGTATTAATCAGAATATATGTTGTTACCTGACTCGTAATTAATTAAAAAGTATCAGGAAAGGTATGGGAATTAATATTTGCCGATCTCCGGTGCCAGTCTTGCTGCAGAGTACGGTGTTACGAATGCTGTGATCTCTTTGATAAAGAAGAACAAAGAAAATATTTTAAAACAGAAAAAAGTAACCGACGATGCTCAAGGGAATTGTTCGAAAAAGAAAAAATTTACTGGCGTCGATATTAGCGAGCTTGACAAGTGTCTGTACAAGTGGTTCGTGCAAAAAAGAAGCATCCGCGACTGTAGCAATGCTACAGGAACAGGCTCTTCTTTTCAACGAACTATTGAACGTTCCAGCGTCGTTTAAAGCCAGCACCGGTTTCCTTCACAGCTTTAAAGCGAGACATCGCATTAAATTATTGTCAATTCAGATGCGGATAAAGAAGCTAGTCAAACATTTTGTCAAGAGATAGTGCAGTATCGTAAGAATGTTCTAATTTTTCTTTACGTATTGGGTGAAACCCGTCCTACACGGGAATACACAATTTAGATCAGGTGTCCCCGTATCAGACACTTACCTTGTGGGGGTTAGTGATTGAAAAGTGTTTGGCGCGTTTAAGCTAGACAGCATGAGGTGGAGATAAATGAAGCGAGAGAATATAGTTTAAATATAATAAATGCGTTATTATATACTCTGTATTGGTCAATCCATAACAAATCTCTTCATATTATCTGTATATCTATTTACAATTTTGTACATCGATTTTTATTAACATTCCTAGAAGGACATGTCATATAAACTCAAGTCCTTCGAATTTCTTGTCTATTACTTTAAGTTCCGGCATTACTATTGTACCGTCAATACTGAACGCCATAATGTATGTAGCAGTATGTCCTTGGTTCTCTTCAGTCTTTAATGCTACAATGACTGAATCTTTTGATCTAGGTAGGAACTTGAAACTGGAGAACCCTCTGGTTGGAATTAGATTGCCGATCTTGGTGACCTGAAAGGGAACATTGAATTAAATATTAATTAGATTATTAGAAAAAGAATAACAAGTAAGGATATATGAGAATTTAATGCATACCTTGATATTCAAGAAATTTTCATCGGCTATTAACATAATGTTGCAACCCATAAATTCATCCTTTGTCTCGTTGTAACGGTCTTTGGAACATCTACGAGGTAGAAAAAACCAGCTTCTGTGTACGTCACTCCATGCACCAGATTCATGAATCATGTAACCTGTAAGAAAGAAATTTCTACCAGAAATCATTAACCATACCTTCTATTTGGATTCTATGATTTTCTCGTGCAATATACTAGATTTTATGTTACAGAATGAATAAAGTGTAGTTTTCTTTATTGAAAGCAGAGATTAATCTTTGTGCAATCAATATATACTGTGTAAGTACCTGGAAATTCAATATCATATGCTTGCCGAAGACGTTTGTAATTAGATACCCAATTTAAAGAATGTGTTTCTCCTAGAACAGATACGGTCTTAACCCACTGCGGATTATTATTTACAAATTCTCCAGCCGCTGTAGTCCATTCCTTTCCCATGCTACCAACATAGAGCTGTTCATCCTTTACCGTTGCCCATTCCGACTTGAAACCTGCAATGTAGAAACTGTTTTCCTCTAGAAATATAAAGTCTCAATGAATACCATACCTTTAGAATCCTTTCCATTGCCATCCACAAGAATAACCCAAGGATAAGCTTGATCACCTTCTATGTAATATATCATTCCAGTACGATCGTCAAAAGTCACAAGTTTTCCATCAAAAGTAACTAATTCTGATAACTCCATGCCACGACCTTTCATAGCAAGCGATGATGACAGTACTGTCATATCATTGTCCCAAGAGACCGACATAAAATTTTTATTGGAAAACCACGTGAGATGACCCTTCTTCAAATAACTCAACCAAGTCTCTTTCTTGTCAGCACTTTTAGATGCATGATCTAAATCACTGATAATTGCTATTTTATATGAAACACCGAAGGAAGTCTTGACTGGTGCCGTCAAGGGATATGTCTTGTTATATTTATAATAACGACAAGGTGGTAAGGATGACTTTGCAAAGTGAGATTGTACAGCATTGTTCATTGTGGGATAAGCATAAAACAATGTAATAACGAGCAGAATAAAGAAAAAAAAGACAAGATACAGACTCTGTACACGAAAAGCACTATTGCCAACGCGGTACACGTGTGGCGTCCGAAGGGCCTGTCGCCAATCCCGTACCGATACCATGCTCTCTGACGACGTCTCGTTTACCCGGCTTTGTGTCATGTATACATTTAAAATCAACTGATTATCACTTTGTCGCACAGCACCACATATGTATTCCTTAAGTCAAGGCGTTCCCTAACCTTACTTTAGCCCGAGTAGCAAGGCCACCATACATTATTTGGCATCGAGCAAGTTCCGAAATTCACCACTAGTACAACAGAATCATTATGTCCCTGTTTATGTGCATGAAACAGAGTAAGACACAACCATGCACGCAGTCTGCTAGTGAATTCCGGAATGTACCCCGTATTGCTGTGCCACGTTTAAAGAAGATACGCTGGATGCATGGCGCAATAGGAGTCGTGTTACAGGCGCGAGCGCGATGCTCATACTTTTATAAAAAGGTATTCTTCTTAAATCCATCCCAAATTTCCTACATACATCTTTTATTAGTTAGAACTTCTAGAATCAAGCAATCTGTTATTTTAGTTGATTTACCGATTACATTTTACAGTGACGCCATTGCAAGTAATCACATTTTTTTCCATTCCTCTCGTTCTACAATGTTTTTTTTCATTCTACAATAAAACATTGATTGTCCGAATTAATGAGGTGACATAGATGCGGGAAAAAACATTGCCAATGAGAAACTTTTCTACGGGACGAATCTGTGCCATATTTATATGGGCGAAAGTACGAAATCAACACTTTACAATCTGTTCGTATAACCTACGTTCGGATAATCAACGTTCTACTTTATATACAGCCGGGAGCAGAAAAGGTCCTTTAAAATACTACTGTAGATAAATGCCATTACACTATAAATAAGAAGGCCTCACAGAAGGATAACTCAGAAAACTAGACTCCTAATTCGTTAAAAAAACGTTTAATTTAGAAGTTTCAGCAGAAAAGTATTACCGATCGGTGATGCCGTAAATGCTCGAGGAATAACAGTTTCTTACTATTTTCCAGCAATTTATCAGAAACGTCTTGTTTACATGTTGCTCGACAATTCACACTTAAAGTTTGCATGACGCAACAGCACTCTTCATAACTTCCAGACATATACATATATACAGCAAATTGCAAAACTTGATGCTGTCATAGTTTTTCTTCGAGCACGCTTCGTTCTCTGGGTATAATTCCAAGTTCTTATCAACCTCCAGTCGACAATAAGAACGTTTATACCTCTACAGTAGATGATTCTAACTTGAACGTACCAGATAGTATATGGTGCATATACATAGGTAAGTTAATTTCTGAGTAGGGAAACAAATAGAATAGGAGAGAATGCCAAAGAGTAAGTAGATAGTCTTACTATTGACTGGCTTCCCAGACGCAGTAGAGGTACTCGCCCCATCACCTTGGTTTACCCTAGTTCGTCTGGCCTGTACTGTCCTGCTCTGCTTTTGGCTCTATGGTGGAGTGCGGCGTCGCACTATATTGCAGAATGACTCACTGCTCCTCACGAATGGCTGCGGATTCTCACAATCACACACAAGGAACACGTCGTCGACCCGCTCTCTTCCTGGCGCTCGACCCCTGCAAAGGGGGTTCGTTCGAAAGTTATCTGGCGAGATAACAGTATCGAAACGCAGCTCGTGCTCTATTTGGAGTAAAAGTTTCGAATGCCTTCAATGCCTTAGACATCGGTCTGATATATTTATATACCCTGTGCTCATAAAATTGTCAACCCATACAACGTCGTGTTTAAAGGAAACTGGGACACATTTTTACATACAGATAAAGCAGGTTACCAAAAACAGACACGTAGCAAGGAGATAGGATAAATTACGAATGCAAATTCCAAGGTGATTCGATGGCTTTGCATTTTCAAGACTACCAATGGTAAGTTGGCTATATTTTTCTGTAAAATAATATATATACCTGCGAGCAAATCAAAGGGTGCGATTCGACTGTGTGATTACTAGGTTAGGTTTGATTTCACTTAACTCTGGTAAGCTTGACTGGTTTCCATAGGCGTTCGCGTGGCTGGCGATCGAAATGCGGCCAGATGATCCGGTCGAGATAATTTCCGGCATGCAAGTATAGCAAAGTCGAGTATCTGCTCCTAGGGGTGAACGAGCTTGGGGTTGTCGGCGTGGGGGCGGCTGAGACCGACGGAGTCGACGAGGGCGGCAAACCCCTCGTCAGTTGCGTGACGCCTGCCGGCTATGTCGCGCATATCGCGATCGCGACTTTAGGCTTAATGCCATCCACGTGCTTTTCCAAGCTCGCGACGCGTCACCGCAGTTGCGCCCTGGCGCCTTCGCGTGCCTCCTTTGAACCAACTTCCCAACTGTTATCAAACAGCGTTCAAGTTGAGAGTAAAATTACTTTGAGATAAATAATGTCAGTGGATCGCAGAACCAGGAACTATTTTTGTGCAAGGTGAAATCCTTCCAAAGAGGTTATAACGCCTTCTGGATCCACTCGAGTTCTTCAAAATGACAAGGACTGCAGTGCGCTGTCATTGGCTTCAGCGGTCTGACATGAAAGTTCTGTACTCTCTTGTAAGTAGCTTTATGGCAATACCTGACACATAAAAATATTAGCACACAAGTAAATAAGTATAAAATCGTCCAACTCAGCGCTGTAAGGGATATCGAGCGGTCCGCAAGTTCAAATTAAATAATAACGACTAGAGTTTATAATACATAAACGGGAATAAGAATGACCGCACCTGTTCAGGTTACAAAGGGGCCAGTGAGCTGAGGTTGCTATACCAGTAGTCAGGTTAGACCAGGGTCACCGACCTGGTCGTATGCCGATCTCATCTTAGACAGATGTTATGTCAGAATCAGCCCGAGTCTTAGTCTCGTGGACTCTCGAAAGGGGTTTCGCTAGACAAGGGGTGAGTTTGGCTGCACGAGAAGCATGTTCGGGGGGGATGACAGGATGGCGATGGTGGTGCGGTAGGAGGGTAGGAAGCGCGCGGGTGGGTGCATCCCGCACAATGCGTACCGGGTTGCCCGTGGGGGAGTCCCAAACCCAAACTCACCGCCATTGCCATGGTAACCACAGCGTTGTGTAGGTACGACGCCGCGGCGCTTGCTGCATCGAGAAACCTACTTTCAAGGACGCCTCTACGGCAGCACGCTCCCTTTGGCAGAACTAGGTATATCTTGAGGGAGGGAAGGGGGGGAGGGGGGAAGATCGATTTTCTTTAGGTTTAACGAAAATAAAGAAGCTGCTTGCGTGACGCTTTATGTAACTTTGATTGCATAAATTAGCATATTATCTTTGTTAAAGTAACTGTGGCACAAGTACTGCTTCCTTCATGATCGATAAAAGGAGGCTCCACGTGTTTCAGGTGGATCAGCCCGACGACGAGTTTCCTACGATGAGGCTGTCCAGGTTCTCGTAATGCTGTTAGCCAGTGGAGCGTCGATACCGACGATCGCCGGTGCCGTGGAAGAGGAGTACGCTCAGAGCGAAGCGAACAGCGGCCATTGCGATGGTTACGTCACCGATCATACCGATCTCGCATCGGAGATCGATATCGACGAGTCGGAATATCGTCGCGAGCTTCTGAACGACGTGAGTACATTTATGTGCGCTTGATAAAAAAAAAAAAAAACAGCAACTCAAAAGATAGATGGCTAACGTATTATAAATGGTAAAGTGTCCTTTCGTATTTCAGAGATGGCGCATGCTGTTCGACAAGGTATGTTTCTGAGAGAAAATTTTAAGAGGAAGATTTTCCTCTCTCCCTTTTCTTTCTCCCATTCAAGGATGAAGCTCATGCGACTTCAATTGAGCTTTCAGTACGATCCCGAGGGTTTCGGCGAGATTCCTCTCGAGGACTTCCTCGTCGCTCTTCAGAGTACCGAGTGGAAAACAGAAATTCCGGCGAACAAGCGAGACATCCTACTGGCGAGGGTGAAGGAGTCCCGGCTTCAGGCTATCACGTTCCAGGACTTTGTCAACGTGGTGAGTGCTATTAAACATCTATCGGGTAGTACATAATTACGATCCTGTAGGTACATACTATGCGTTAT
>JARQSV010000393.1:704543-743894 GCA_030142285.1 Calameuta idolon
GTCAACGTGGTGAGTGCTATTAAACATCTATCGGGTAGTACATAATTACGATCCTGTAGGTACATACTATGCGTTATCGGACCTTTAACGATACAGCAGTCCGCAGTACCGTGTGTAATAAGGAGCGACGGTGACGGTTGGGCGATAATGAGCGCCTGAAGCTATGCAACCGGCCGCGCGCCAGATGTATACCGGGTTGCCTGTCGTCAGGCGTTAGAAAAAAAGTGTGGCGCGCATGCGCCAGCGGTGATTCCCTAGGAGCAATATTCTTTCCTGCACGATCTTGTGGCCATTGCATCACCGCTCGTGGAAACTTGGTGAAAGATATGTTGTAATTAATTAAGAAACTATAAAGTTATGCGAAACTTATCCACCAGAGGCGCAGACTTCGTGTAGCCCGTTGAAGGGCGTCTGACGCGCTCTTGACGTCAGCACAATGAAACAATGCCGAGTAACCGGGATCAACGGGTTCCTTGGCAAAGTCAGGATGTGAGAATGTGCTCCAGCTCGAGCATCGTCGAAAAGTTTAGACAGGGTCCTAGGGGAGAATAGACACGAGATCTGGAACGAGTTTGAGATGAAGTAGATCAAGATTGTTGGAGCATAACAAAGGGGGTCCTGAAATTCATTGTTTTAAAGTTTGCATCGCTGGTTCTATTGGTTTCGGGTAAATTGTGTGTACCCACGTCGCTTATTAGTGGCTCGCGAGGATCCTCAAATGATTCTGAATGGCTAAGGAGGGCGGGAGGGATAGGGGAGTCGTCCGTGATGGCTGGAAAGGGAATCGCAGCAGAAGGGCTTACCGCGCTTAAATAGACTTATTCTGGTGGATGGTCCGCCTCATTGTCCTCTTATTTGTCAAACTCTGAAAAATCTTGAGAAAGAATTCATTGGACAATGGCGTGCGCGGCCGAAAACTTCCAGATAAATATCGGCACAATGATAATCCGTCTCGTTCTCGAGCGGCGAACGCTGTGGACGGACCCTTTGTTCGGCTTTGCATTCGCGTTGACAAGTTTTGAGGGATTTTCTTTCCATCTTTCTTCTCTTCCACGTCGCTTTCGAAAGGTGCTGCTGGAAGAGTTTGAGACCCTTTCAGCGCGCGGGGAAAGACGGTCACGTCATATTGACTGACGTTGAGTGCTTGGAAAATTGTGTGAACGAATTAGGGGATGAAATCTTTTTTTTTTTTTCTTTTTTTTTTCGATAAATTTTCCTTAAACAGTAATGACTCTGGAGTGCGGAATTACTTGTGTATATGTTTAAAAAAATTTTTTTTTTTTTTCAAAATTTATATATAGCGAAATCGTACGGTATTTCGGTTCGAGCGGATTTCCGGCAGAGGTACAACGAACTTCTGCGAATCTGCCTGGCGTTTAGGAATTAATGCAAAACCGGTTGCCGGGCGCAACGGCATCGCAGGCATTCCGCTTTCCGTGATGAATGCGCCGCCGGGATTCTTCGAAAGGGAAGGTGCGGGACACCTACCGCAGCCGCAGACACGAGAGCTGTTCTCATCGACGGTTTCGCCGCGACGAAGGCCGCCCGAACGATCTTTGATTTACGAGGGCAAACAAGGTGGTCCCAGTGTGTCTTGCTCCTTTAACGTCCTTTCTCTTTCTATAGTTTATGCATTTTCAAATTGGCAGACCTCGGCTACCGGGGGCCTTTCACCAACGATTATCCCCACCGGGCCCAATCCAGATGCATTCCGGGACATTTCTTTGTATCCTCGTACACGCAAGCTCATCTGTATTTTGAGATCCGGTTGAAGGACGATCGTATGCCAGAATCATTGAGAGTTACAGGAGTAAGCATGGGCCCAGTGTAAGTCCCGAAGGACCCTCAACGTCAGCGGGGAAAAAAATGCCCATTGGAATTGGCATTGTACCCAAATTAGGGTCTGCAGTTCAGTGAGGTTCAAGAGCCCTGGTAGGGACCTACCGATATATCAGTGTGTTACGTATCTGGCCCATTCTGACCTTTTTAACGTTATTACGTCTGACGTTTCTCAACGACGTCGATGACGATTCAGGAAGGCACTCGGGCGCACCGCCCTTGAGCTTGCACTGGGAATCGGCGAAAGCGGCATAAATGGTCAAAGAAAGTTTGAGCCTTTCGACCTTCGAACAGCAAATGCGATTTTGGAGCGACGATTCTAGGTCTATCTATTCACTCCATGCTCGCTTCAGATGTACACTTGAATAGGTAAACAGTAAGTTTCGATTAAGCCCGCTTCATTTAAACGGCGTGGTCTCTTGTGCCCGATCCACAGCCGAGCCTAATCTTTCGTGAAAGCAGCTAAACTCGAAAATAGAGTTGAAAGTCTCTTTAGCGATTTTTTCCAAAATTTCCTTTCATTTCTTTGCGGGCCTTACGTGTCAGGTTCGTGAATTTTTCGCCATGACTTCTAGGGACTCGTAATACGGTCTTCGCGGTCTGGTAATTTTTCCTAGGGATAAATTTTATATGCACGATATTATTATTATTATACGGTAGGACAATCTTGGCTCTCTCCTCGTGACCCCATGGTGCGTGCGATGAGAAAATGAAATGATTTCCATGAAGGCTGCCAGTCGTAAGGGGTGGTTCAGGTCTGAGGATTTTGGTCGTTACCGATTGTCAATAGACATTCGTTCCCTTCTATTCATCGTGGCTTTGAGTTATCATTGGCATCTGCTTATCTGGTTTACCTGCCTAGTGGAGAATTTCGAAAGATTAACGTCGTTTAGGGATTTAACATTCTTTTGTAAATCCTTTCATATTTTTTTTTTTTTTTGGAGAAATAGGAGGCTGCTCGAGCTCTGTACTTTTGTGTACAAATATATAATATTTCAGGGTTAAAGGAGGGGGAAAAAAAGTGTTATTCCGTTCTTTATCTTTTTCTTTGGTTTCGGTCCGATCGCGATAATCCGATGAACAGTGTGACTGAAAGACGTTGTCGATTCTCAGCGACGAGGCGTCGCCGCGTCCAGGGGCAACGTCTTTATCGCCAGCGTCGAATCGAACAGCCAGAAGAAGCGGCGCGTCGCTAATTCTCTGTTAATTTAGAACGCAGTGGGCGGTCCGCCGTGAGCTCAGCCTGCAGTGGATCCGGGGAACGGTGAGGAATGTCCTCCCGCAGGGTGCGACATGCCTGGCTTTACCCTTTCATGGAGTTCTCAAGTGAGCGACGACGCTCACGTAGAAGTGACAATCTAGGAAGTTGACGCAGTTCAGTTTCCTCGTGTGAAGATTTCTAATGTACCCGTGAATCTTGTAGGAGCCGTCGAGTACCTGGTCGGGTGGAGAAGAGCGGTTACAGGGAGCAGCCTCGTTTCATCATTAGTTCCTGGGCACCAGTTACCGGATGACTTGGTGATGTCGGCAGTAGGCCTGTCATTGAGAAAAAGAAAAAAAAAAGGTACCGCGCTAATCTCATAGCCAGAGAGTGTCTTACCTTGAGTTCATCCTTGCCAGCTCATCCTCGACGGCGTGACTTGGTTTGCTCCACCTCCCGCCGCCTCCACTACAAAGCGGCGTCTATCAAGGAAGACAAGGAGTCCTCCATTTTTACGATGGACAGCCCGGTCGATCGGTGCCGACCTTGTCAGAGTGGAGGTAGTGATTAGCAATTAGCAACGTGGGGGGACGGTAGGTAATGTTTGCACAGAGCTGACCCGATGATTAGAGGGCCGCTTAGCAAGTTAAACACTGTGGTATACGCCCAGCTTACGATCCCCAGGTCCCATCCAGGCGCCACTCCAGTGCCACCGACATCGCCGTGTACCCATCATCGCCATCTCTTGGATACCGTTGCACTCGCGGTGGTCCCAGGAACCTCCCGGGTCTTCTCTCTCGTTCTTCTTGCTCCTTTTGGAGTCTTTCTCTTACTAGTAATTTCTTCCCGAGGGACTCCCTTGGATATCAATTATGTCCCTGGGGCCGCTCTGTGATGAGCTCAGCCGCTGGTCCCACCTCACACCGCTGGGACTCACCTCGTTATCCCTTGCCTAGGGCATCCCGACGCTTCTTTTCTCTCCTCCTTTCACTGTTTTTGGTATTTATCATTGGTTCTATTTTCTTCTTTTTCTTTTTCTTTAAATAGGCTCCTTTATTCGGAAGTTTTACTCGAGGAATCGTCCACTCCGTTTCGACGCCGTTCGCCGGTTCAGACCTTCTTCTTGTCGGACGTCCCAGGACTGTGCGTCGCTCGACGTCGCGGCGGCTTGTGTGATTCATAATATTACATTCATCGGCTCGAATAATATAAACAGACTACGGTTCCTGGGAACAAGCGTCCAGGCGTCAGAGTGGCGGACAGCTATGGCCTAACAGGATCTCTCTCACATATTCACGCGGCTCTCTTCAGTTCATCAATTTCCATACCTGACCCACGACCTTCCTCCTCCTCCTTCTTCGTACTCTTTAGCTCTTTCGTCCTACACTCTCATTATTCCTTTCTTCAGCTTTCTCAAAGATTCCGACTCTGTCCGAGTATCCATCAATAATTTTTTTACACGATCGCGCGCCCACCTTCGACCGATCCTCCATAAATGCAGAGCCTTATCGGCACGTCGATAGAGATAAGACCAAAAATTTGAAGACAGTCCATCCGGTAACGACGTCACAGAGACGTCGACTTCAACGGAGTCTCCTTAAAATTAAAAATGCTCACGAGTACGTCAGCGGGTAATTTTACCTGACGTTAATTTATCAATTGATCGGTAGATGGCGCTGAGCCACATTTCTTCCATCTATCCCATCTCTTTCTCTTCTCCTGATTTTTCGTTTACCTCACGAACCCCCATATTTGTCACTCTAAACTCTTTATAGCCTCGTATAGCTCGGACTTGCGCCAATAGTCCTAAGTGACTTAAGGCCCCCGTGTCACGTCGACGGGACACGGCCTCCCTATTAGTGGCCCAGTGACTTGGATCAGTCGAGTGACTCGAGTCACTCCTCGCCTCCCGGTACAACTCCTGCTAAAAGCATTCTTAAATGCGCGTCCTTATCTATGTAGATCGACGAGCTCTGATTGATAGCCCGTGCATACCTTCGACGGTTCCTTTGTTAAAATTTTTTCCTTTTTACTTACAGACCCAGACCAACCCTCGCTCCGAGCCCGCTATCTACTCCCGTGACAAGAGCATTCGCAAGTTCACTGTCGGTAACCGATAGCCCGTTCTTATCAGTAACCGTCACGAGCCATTCCAAGTACCTACCTAACCTGTCCATCCGTTACCCTACTGGCCATCGGTGCTACGTATGGAATCCGCCACATAATAGGTGTGAAGTCGGTAGTGGGCACCTGTTGTGCGAAGCCTAAGAGCTTCTTGGCGTAAGGAATGCAAGACATTTTTCACAGCAGTAAGCAACTCGAGATAGATAGGTAGATGGATATAGATAAAGGTGAGGCTAGGTCTCCAAAGACTATGGAATCCCATGGAGAGTCTCAGGTCGCTCGACTCCACGTAGTCCCACTTAAGTCTGAAAACTGGTACCTCTCGATTCGTTAGGGGACCGTCTAAACGGCATCTAATTAGGGGACAATAGAAACAAAACATGCCCAATCTCGAAACACTTGAGATAAGGAAAAGGGACAGCCGAGTCGCATACCTCGAGCGGATACATGGGGCCATGGAGAGTATATGGATGGGGTGTAGAAATGGCGATGGGTCAGTGAGACGTTCCTTGGGTTTCTAGAAGGTGGAACTGGGATGGAACAAAGAGACGTAGAATTGACTTGGGGATGAATCGATGGAAGGGGATGATCCTGCCGCCGGCGTCGCTGACACATTCGTTCAAATCGGGCCATAAATTAGTCGCGCTCGTTATACACATATAGGTGTATATATATGTATGTATATGTATATACAGCTCATCTCACGTCAAATAGAGACGTAGAGATCCACACGGTCGACGGATTAACGAGGCATCACGGGTTTTCGACTTGCTGCTCTAACCCCCTCGCCTCCATCCTTCCACTAACCCTCCCCTTGCTCAAGATCCTCTTCAGTCCTCTATCTCCTGGTTTTCCCGCTCGTCCCATCCTGGACAGTCGTGCATATGTATTATACCTAGTCCCGCGTCCAGAAACTTGAAGGATCTGTTCCCTGGCTCCAGGATCCTCCTACAAAGGAGGAGCCGAAGCGATCGGTTCCTTATCTCAGTCTCGCGATCGTCTCACCAAGAGCGCCAACAAGATCCTCATCGACTTACATGGCCGACAGGTCAATCCTCATCATTCACTACTTTCACACCGAGCGCGTCCGTTGTTTTGCTCATTCTTCTGATCAATATTATTTGACATCAAATATTTACTTTGCTCTTGGTACCGTTGCTTTGTATCGTTGGGTAAATTGCGTTTATGCGTGTAAGGAGTAGGTGCCTGACGAGTGGCGCCATCTAGCGGTTCGTCGGCGTACCACCAACGCTGGAACGTGGCGCCACGCCGCGGCTCTCCCGGGAAGCACAGTAGCGGTGGCATCTCGGTCTTCCTTTGATTGAGTTTGACTTTGTCGCTCCGCCATGTTGACTCCACAGGTGTTTAAATCGACCGACCGCGTACGTTCGTCTTGCTCGCGATAATTCGCAAAGTTAACGTATAGCTTCGCAAAGCCTACGCTGAAATGGAGTCGCGAGTTCAAAATGCGAATGCGAGGTCGTTCGGTCGTGACCTTTGAAGAAGTTTTCTAGTGTCGGAGACCGTGATGTTGGATATAATTTCGTGAAGAGACGCAGTGCCGATGTTTTTATCCCCTAATCGACAGAGCGACCGCGTTTCATCGGGTACAGGAATAAAATGGCCCCCCGGCACTAGGGGAGAATGTACCGTTGTCCATCCAACCAATGAGAATTCCAGAGAAAAGGAATACTCACGTCCCCCGGCAGTAGAGGACATTCTCTCCAGCACAACTAGGTAGGTTTTTCTTATTCCAGCATGCATTCATGTTCACATTCGCATTCCCAGAGGGCCGACGTGTGCAACATGTACAAACAGGTTTAGGACAGGTTAGGTCGCCGGCAATGTTGTGTCTATAGAGATAGGTATGTCGGGACCCCCTGCTGGACCAAGTGGCTCATTCTCATATAAAGCTGTCAGACTTTGTTGCTGGGTATATACACGGGAGGGCCATTTTGGAGGTTATTGCGCCATCAGGGTTCAAAGATTGTGAGACACTGAGATACTACTTTAGGTCCAGATGCTGCAGTTCACAGTGCTGATCGTCTCGAGCCGTCGGACCCCCCATTATTGTCGGTAGCGTTGACGTTCCCGACCTTCCTTGCCGTTTGACCGTCTCTAGTGGCCAGTTGGTAGCTGGTAGGTAAAGGACGAAAAAAAAAAAAAGTGGGCTCCGTTGTCCAGCTAATAGCCGCCGCGCCGTCTCTATTATTATCCGCTAACCGGTCCGCAGGTAAACCGATTTCACAAAGTAAACCAAATAATGCACCGTGCGACAAAACTGACAAACTGACAAACGTCTCGTTACCGGGGCCTGAACTGTTCGGGCCCCACGGGCTCGATCTCCGACCCCCTGGCCCATCACGTACCTCGGTGGTCTCCCTTCCTCTTCTCCAATATATGTCCTCACGGGGACTCCACTTTTCATTCTCATTCCTCCTTGGATCTCCATTCACATTCTCATTCGTTTCTCTCGCTTTACCTTGTTCACCTGAAATGTCGGCAGCCTTTCATAAAATCAAACGTTGGCCACCCTCTGTTGGGCCCCCCTGCTCAGTCCCACCCTCCCTGCTATAGGAATAGCTGCGGGCCCCCACCACGTCGCGGAGAGCCTAGAACGTCGGGTCCAAGTGGTAACGGCCCAAAACGTCACTGTAGGGCTTCGTGTATGACTATTTTTTTTTTATGGAGCCTAAAAAGGACCGTCAAGAGATCCGCGGGGATTCCGGCACGGTTTTCACGTAGCTGAGACGTCACGATGGCGAGGTCACGTCCCACTTGCGTAATGAATTATATTTACCGACCGAAAAGCTTGGGCCGCCTTTCCTTGGCCATCTGTCGGCGGCCTATGACAAAACAAACAGCTCGCCAATTATGAGGGGTGATTTTGTCCATTCGACATAATTTACTCCAGGAGGACAAAGGATCCCACGCCTCTGGTCGTTAAGGCCCAACCCCCTACCTCCTATTTTGGTGTCTCTATTTACGCTCCTCCGAAACCTACCGCTGCCATTCCCCTTTGTCCGGCCGGCAAACTCACGTTGTCTGCCTTTCCCGGCCTCAATTCGGTGCTCCGCCTGGATCGTTCAATGACCATGAAAACATCCCTTCGGTTTATTGATCATTCGATAATTCAATCGAATACCCTGGAACCGTGTTAGTTTATGGACGTTATCCGTTATCCCGGAGAATTTTGGTCTAGAAATAAAAAAAAATATTTCTCAGTAATCAAAATTAACAGATACGAACACCAAGACGCTCCTAATTCCACCCTGAATAGACAGTTTTTTTTTTAAGATAAAATTTTATATTCCAGTACTTACCGAAGAGTCTAGTCAAAATTTAGCTGAAAAATGAGATTCAGGTAAAAGTGCATAGATACTCAAGCCCGTAGCAGTGGGGTATAATAAATTTATTAGATTTATGAAAAAGGGTAGAAAAAATAAATATAAGCGATATACGTACGTATGAACGGTTTAGGTGTAGCTGGTGCTCAAGGCCGGTAACAGACGACGTTATTACGTAGACGAGAGCTACAGGGTGAGAAATAAAAGCATCCCTTTCGCTTGGTCGAGAAGCCGTGCTTCGTGGCCACGATGGGATATTTTCCCACAGCGGCATTAGGATGCCCGCACACGTTCATCTGGCATTGTTATTATTGCTGGTAGCTTAGTGTACTTTTATGCGTTCTATCCGGCCGATGGACCGACAGTCAGTAGTGAGAGACCCGTTTGAATCTAGTAATGACGAATAGCATCGAAAAAGGTCAGAGGTCTAGGTCACGTAGGGGATAATACGCGAGCACGTGCAGTAAGGCCCAATCCTCCGATCCTGGGTAAAATGATCAATGAGGAAGGTGGGCCTATACGTGGGGAGTCAATTGTCAAGTAAGATTTAGGGGTTTGAATGAGGATGGTGCTGGTGGCTACGGTGTTTCTCGTGTGTCTCTACTGTGTCTATGGGGGTGTCAAAGGTTGGCGGGAGGTCCCGGTAGGTACGGAGGGTGTTAAGAAAATTTTGAATGAGCTTCTGCAACCTGAACATTGTTCAAGAGCTCAAGCGGTGGCGTATGGGCTATGGTGGAAAATCAGTTTAACTTATTCCAAATCACGAATTGGCCATTATGGGTTTACGATGTTGGCCCTGCGGACAATCGCATTTGTCGAGGGTAGTTTGTAAATTTATGTTTTTAATGGGATACGCAGAGGCGGTACCGTAATACCTCAGGTCCTCGGACCCGGGTCAGGACCCTGGAGCGAGAGAAAGAGTCAGGCCGAGAAGGAGGAAGAGAGTCAGGATGCCTCAGGGTTTTGGCACACCTGACCAAAGGGGACTCGCAGAATGAGTAGAATGGAGCAGAATGCCGATCGTGCCCGTTTACCTCTACCGAGGATTAGCCAGGAACACCCCTGCGGCGCCCCCAATATATTCCACCCACCAGGACCTGTGCTGCACTCTTTTCTACGGTCACGAAAACCTTGTAAAACCATCCGATCTGCTCTCTGATCTTGCCCCAGATCTTGGTGTCTTCCTGGTTTATTGCTCTCCTGCGGAAATTTCAACCCCACCTTCGGACCGGGTCCTCTGGTATTTGAACGAGCCTGGACCCGTTTAGTGGTAGTTGATGGTAGGGTGTTTTTGAAAAATATGTTTTTTTTTTTTTTTTCAAAAATTCTACCAGCCCCCGGGAATGATCCCTGGTCCTAGATGAACCCAGAGGATCAGTGGATCTGAAGTGTGGACATCTGCACAGGGGGATGAAGTGTTTGATGCGTAGGAGAGTACTTCCGGTCACGTGGCACTCGTCGCATCTGTCCCTAGAGGGCGCTACAGTCGCGGGGCCTGAAAATATCGATCGGTCCAAGAGGTCGAAGGTCGTCGTCTGCGCCCTGTTCCGTCGGACGCATCGAATTGCGTCAATCGAGTATACCGACCAGCACCTGTCGCATAACGGCAGACGCGCCGTATTTCGAAATACAGGCTACGTACATTCAAATGTAATATCGAAATTCTCGCTGTTTCATGTAAACTAGCTACGTGCATGTCTCTTGCTTCTCTGGCGTTCCGGTTGATCCGGCGTTTTCGAAAATTGCCAGCCAATCCCTTTGTGTACCCCAGTAATGTGCCCAACCAAGTAAACAGCTGTGACTGCCATTTCAATAACAGAATAGATCTGATTCCGGAGCAGCGTCGAACCGGTTCAAACTGGTTCGAGTTGGTTCTTTGATCCTTTGAATCTCAATGCAGCAAAAGCGTCTAGGAATATTCGGAATTTCTCCGTAGCACGTCGCGCGTTCCAGTATCCATAACGACATTACGTACGTATGTACCGGCGAATATTTCGTAAAATTTCGGTTTGCGAGGGACGCGATAAAAAAAAGAAAAATAGTAATATAAAAGAAAACTCTGCTACCGCCAAATTCAAAATGCCAGAAACACAATAGCATGTTAGATAGGCAAATAGCCAGCTTGCTCGTAGAAGAGCGGTGGCTCCATCTGGAGGGAAAAAATTGTCAAAAAAAAATGGTAGAAAGCGGTGAAAGAGCATCGCGGTTTACGGGTGATGAGATCTCCGGGAAGGAGGAGGAGGAGGGGGGGGGGGGGGGAGGTATCGCATCTGCCGGCACTTTCGCAGGACTACTGTGCCTCCTGTTTATATCGAGGCTCCGCGTTATTGGCGTATTGGCATATTGGTATATTGGCATATTGGCCAACCCCCCACGGTATATTTCTGGCCTCCTAGTGGACTGGGCTGGGGGCGACATTAGCGATAACATCCAATATCGGACGCTGCGCCTACGGCATAACGAGTCTCTTGCCGTCATCGGGATTAATTAATGCCCCGGCTTATTTACCGGCACTCTTTACTAGATTTGAATATTCAGTCATGAACTTTAATATACGTTACATCGGCACGCTTGGGTAAAGCCGCATCCACAGTTTGCTACAGATTTTTTATAAGTGGGTAGGTATGGAAGCTGTACAAAAATATTTTGATTGACACATCGTACAAGCTTATGAATATGTATCGGGTACGGTGTGAGGGTGTATGTAGAGCAATTCGAGTCGAATGCACCAATTGCAGTTAGTCTGTTCATTCGATTTCTCTGATAGAATAAACTGCAGTCGATGCATTTATACTGGAAAACCCTTGTATACACACACGTGTTTATATATGATATAAATTAATCACCCTTATGAAGTTTTAGTCGATCAACTCACGGGACAGTTGGCTGCCGTGTTTTGGCGGCCATTGGGAGTGGCATGTTGTAGGCCCTGGTTTTTTTTTCTTTTCTTTTTTCTTCTTTTTTTTTCTTTATTATGCGGTTCCAGCGAGGAGAACTTTAGGGAGAGAAGGAGAGTTCATTAGGAAAGGTGGATACCGTTACTAAACTCCTAAGAGGGAATCGATGGGAATCCCCTACGAAATCATGTCGACTAAACCTCGAGATTAGCCTGTACGTAGGACCAGCTGAGACCAGGTCGATAGGCGCACATAGAGAGAAAGAGAATCGGAGAGTCCCGAAGGGAGATGGGGATATACCTAGACAAAGTGTCCTGGAGGCGAGAGGAGGATAGGATAAAATAGGAATCAGAGATACCAACAGTAGGGGCAGCAGCAGGACCTGCCCTGAAACCCCAGGAAGTCCAGAAGTTCAGCATTTGGCGACCATAGGTCAAGACTGACCCAGGTGACAGGTGTCTTTTAGATATCAGCTCTGAGCTCATCTTGGACCTGGGGTAAATGGACCTGGATCCATGATGGTTAACGTTAGTTAGAAAATTTGAATTCTAGGAGGAGATGTCGAGGTATCGACATATTCCGTCATCGTGGGGGTCGGTTAGGGTTTGGTTAGAATCTTTTAGACGGACGGGGGGGAGGATATACGCAACCCTTATAGGCACCAGGTGGTTTCGCTCTTATTGGTAACGAGATACCAGGCGCCTGAAACGACCATCCCCGGGGGTGCATCGGGACCGGGACGAAGTGGACTGAGATGACGGGACGGGGTGTGCGCAACCTGCCTCCCTTTGGCACCCTAGCCAGATGTTTCTCCTTTCTCTGCTCTTCTCTCTTCCTTGCCTGATGGAGTCTGGACTCTCGCGTGCCACCCTGCGTTTTGGCCTGCTAGGCACAAAATCGGCTACCTTGGCTGAGCCTGCATTCCTTATATTACAGTAACAACAGCTCGTTCTCCTATACGTATATATGTTGTATTTAGCCACATACAGGCATGTACCGGGTGAGTTTAAAGAAGTGGAAGAGTGAGTTGATGGTCATGATGAGGGTTCAATTGGATGTTTTGAGCTCCATTAGGTGCGTGCCAGGCAAACGCCTCCCGAAGGGTTGAAACCTGAAGGGTTACTGTTGGTAGCGGCTGTGCTTACTCTTCATAGACATTTGCCAGAGTTTTGTTGCAGCCGCCGCCATTTTTTTCATTCTCTTTTCCATAAACATCCAGGAGTGCTTTTGTCGGATGAGAATGAAAGACGAAGTTTTCCGATAGCCTGCGGCTTTTATTCGATCCGTTGTAACCGGACATTTTTGGCTTGTATCGCCATTTTGATTGTATATACACATATATTTAGCAGTATTTGGAAAATATTTTATAGTAAGAACTTTTAAGATGCTTCGCTCATTTCAAGAATTTTTTTATTCAACGGGCGGTACGCATGCGGAACGTCAGTACCAGACGGTTAGTAAAGATTCGTTAATTTCTTACGTAAGACCTAACCTAACCCATGGGTTATGTAGGCAAGTCTGTAGTGAGAGGGAATAAAGCACCGAACAAACAATGCGGCTTCCCCCAGATGCTTCCGGTCTCTTATTTCACCGGATAGCGTCCTGGACACGTGGCCCCGTTTCCTCCCGCAGGGCGTGCACGAGATTCGATCGCAGATTGAATCGAGGATCTAACGAGGCAGCCGAAATTGAATCGGCTCGCTGGGTACTCGGAATGAGAATAAGGTGACTCGACGTGGATGGACCTCCCGTAGAGTCTCCGTGGCGCTAGCGTCGATGCTTAACTGGAATTCATCATAGTCGAAGAATCGAATCCTTGCAAGATCAGTCAAACGATCCGATCGGGATCGTTTCGTCCTGGAGGCATTGTACTCTCGGCAGGCTGTAGAAAAAAAAGGACCCTCGTACGTAGATTAAAGGGTGAGTGACGTACCAAAGTAAAAAAAAAAAATATATTCCATAAGAGCGATTCTATAACGGAAGTAGACCGGGGGCCCCAGGTCCAGAGGATGGGATAGTCCAGGAGCCCCAGAGGTACGAGGCGAGCTAGAAGGAGACCAGTGTATAGACTGTATGTATAGAGAGAGGCAGGAAACAGCTGGGGGTCGGAGACGCGCGTGACACGTCGCGACGCGTCGCGTGCCCAGGAAACAGCCGGCGGTTTCGTCTTGTTTCGTCTCATCCCGTTCAGGGTCGTCTATCCTTCTTCTGAACTCCCCGGTGCGCTCCTCCGCGCCTACGTTTTCCCTTCTCACTCAGCGACTTCACCTCGAGTAACCTTCGAGCGCACACGCCAAATCGCTCGACTACGTTTAACGTTTACCAAGTCACAATCTACCCAGGGCACGCGTCGACATCCTCCAGGTGGCTTCGGACAGAAAGGTCTAGAAAGAGCCCATTGTCTTCTACGGCAGACGGCGATTTCGCTCGGGGTCTCGGATAGTCGTCTCGCCCTAGGCGATCAGCCTCCTTCTGCTTCTCCGATATAAAAACCTAACCTCGTTCTTCCCTTTCTCTTTGTAGAGCTTCGGAAAACTAACCACACGTCGCGTATCACTCTTTGTTTCCCGTCGCGTCTGGCAGGTGGCTCTGACCGCGTAGCGCCACGCAGTGCGCAGGGTGTCGGTAGGTGAGATAAAAGGTGAAAGGTGGCTGTAATAATGGACGGCGTTCGGGCACGAGGACGCGAATCGGAATGCGTGGAGACCGAAGGAGAGTCGCGTGGCTGCGCGGTCAACGCGTGTGCCGTGACGTTTATGGGGTAGGAGGCCTGTAATGTAACGGTTGCACTGTTTGCAGCCAGGTGGCGACACTTATCCATCATGGCACGCGCCGTCAATGTTGATTACAGGCTCGACTTTCAAAGGGACCCTGCCCTACGGTTTCTCTCAATAATGCCAGTGCGTATGTGCATACGTGTTCACGTAAGTCGATACGTACGCGACACACGTGCAGCCATGCAAAAGTCTCCTGCGCGCATCTCCCGAACCCGCTCGTAGTATGTAAATTGACTGGTGCTTCGTTAATACATCGAGGTTAGGTTCGAAAGAAAAATTATACAATTTTTCTTTTCTTTTTTTAAGGGGTGCTTATTATTTTTCTTACGACGAAAAATGCTTCATTGCCTCTTGATTGCAATAAATTGTTTGCTTACTCACGGCCCTATAGCAATTAATAATTTAATTATCTCAAAGCAGTTTCCGTCCCGACGAAACGCACCTGTGCTGCCGTCGCGGCGTAGCCTGGAGACGCGAGATAAACCCCTGACAAGGTATCAACATAATTAATGAGCCAGCCCAGGGCAGGGTGACAACCGCTCGGTCTTTCGTATCGCAGAAGATTGGTGGAGCTTTACTTCTCGACGTTAAAGAGTCGCTCTACGCGTGTCTTATAAATCTCAACCTGACTCTTATTTCTGCGCCGACCAAACCCCTTGCCCAGGATACCTCTGCAGTCTGGGCCGCCAGCTACTTCAGGTATACGGGAATTGTTTGTGGGGTCGTGTCAACGTTCTTGGAGAAATTGCAATGGCTACAATAAGAGGGCGCAGCGTCGCTACGCTCTCCAGACGATTCTCCGGGTTGTAATATCAGCAGGAAATGCAGGTAAAATAATGCCGGCTGTATCGCCTTACTCTTTTTTTTACCCTGCTCAGTCCTCTGGTGGATATTAGAATCAATGAGGACGCGGAATAAAATGATTTCTGGATGAGACTGGTACTTGGACTCGGTGCAGCTAGCGAGCAGGGTGCTCTTACGCAATTGTGGTATTCTCTATATTTTGCATTCTCTTGGGCTAAGCATTCGAGCGTAAAAGGAGGTTAGGAGTCTTGTGGAAAGTCAGAAAAGCAGCAACCTGGAGGAACGTCGGTACCTTGGATGGCTCTTGGGGTTGCCCGACCTAAGATAAGAGGATCAAGTAAGAGTATTAGGTTCTCGGTACCTAGAGACAGAAATGGCTCCTGTGTGTGTGTATATATATACACGTATACCTACCCGCATGTAAGAAGAGGCCATTGTCGGCATTATATAGGAGAGGGCGCCACTGGCGGAGCAATATATCAAATACCCTGGCTCCTTGCTGACGAGGTATACCTCTTTCTTCAGCTCTAACTTACATTAGCCACGAAACTGCCTCTTCGCTCGACCGTTTCAGTGACCTCGTCGATCCTCATTCCCATCATCGTGGATCCTCTGCATGGAGCGACTGGATTGATATGCAAATGTTCTAGGATGGCTTAGTTAGTTCATACGGGAAGAGATAGGCGCACGGGTGGTTGTCGGGCTGTACGTGTATTTAGAGTCACTTGATGATCGGTCGCACGGAGGTCTGTTTCGTTGGAAATTCACCAGGTCGTATGTCATGTTTGACTTTGTTACAGTTTAATGGGTCATGTATGTTTCTGCAATCGAAAAATGATCGAGATTAAGAAAATTTTTTGAAGAGAAGCTATTGATCCAAATAAATACATTTTTTTACATGATTTAGTTTTACAAAATTTTTTTTTGGGAAAAATTATTATTTTTATTTTGAGGCATATGTGTGCGTTTTAGTGTCTTTTTTGAAAGCGCATAATAGTGGGTGAAGTGAAATTTCTTGGTCAGTACGTCCGAACGAAACACGTAGGAATTCTTATTTTTCGTAGCTATAGTTTTTGGGTCCCAAGGGAGATTTTGAAAATTCCAAAAATGTTTTATACGCGAGGTGTTGTAAGAGAAATAATTTTTTGGGAAACGAAAGGTAGTGTATTTTTTTTGGTTTTGTTAAAAGATAGTTAACGTTAATATGAATGTTCGTGTGCAATGTGATGTCGATCGGATAAAACTTTAAGGAATTTGGATGCTTTTTTCGAAAATTGCTGTTTTCAAACTTTTGATACGCCTGCTCGAGCGGACTGAAGATTTAGCCTGCAGAGTGGCGCGACTCGTTCGGCTGAACCAGCTGTAACTTGGAGAAAACTGGAACATCGACTTTTGGTCTGTCTGTACATATTCTCGAAAACTGAGTATTTGAAAATATATAAGAAAAAATTAATTTTTTCAAAATAAGAAGCTCACTCGACCCTTTACGTAATGGCCGAATTGAATTTTCAATTGTATAAAAATGTGATATAAGCATTAGAAACTTCATCCGGAAAAATGATTAGAGTATAATAAAAGTTTCGTTAGGTTGGTATTAATTAGCTTGGCTATTAATGTGAGTTTTATGGAAGGTCGAGTTTACCCAGTGAACGCAAGTTAATTAAATTCCTTAAGAGGAGCCTCCTTTAACGTTAATTGGTTCTAAGATCGAAAACCGTGCCGCGTGCCATTTGTTAAACGTTTCGGATCGCGATAACTCGGAGAATTTTCTATTTAAGGCAATTTTTCAGCAAGTTTCAAGTGGGTCCACGGGAATCGAGAAAAATCCACAGAATATATCGCACGATTAACCCATTTCCCATAAATAGTCTAAAAAACCTCAACAATGAGAAGAAATAAAATTTTTCTCAATTTAGCACACAAAATATCCCTATGTATTCAAATCCTAGTGAAATTTCTATATAGTACCTACACTCGACCGCATCTCGCTAGTCAATGGTTTGACTTACTATGCACAAAACGAAGTCAAATTGTCGGCTAGTTTGAAAGCCAAAGAAAAAAAAAAAAAAAAAAAAAAAAAGAACTATCTCCCTCTCCGTCCCTCTCCCAAGAGAGTAAAGGACTCAATCGACATCCCCATTGAACGCGTCGAGTGCAAATTCTCGTGGTCGAGGTCCTCGTGAGTTGGAAAAGCGACGAGGGTGGCAGTCGAGGGGGGGAGGGAGCGGTGGCCAAGGGGAGGGATGCGGGGAAAAGCGATTAGTTTTTAATTTAGCGCCGGTTGGATTGCGTGAAATTGCGGCGGGTTGCCTCTCACTGCCACAGCCATCCTACCGCCGGGATCAGCCTCACTTACAGCCACCCCGACCCCCCCAAAGGCACACAACAGGCCCCAGCCGACTGGCTGGCGAGCGAGAGAGGCTTCCGGGGGGGTTTGTTTAGTGAGATTCGAATCCTCAGGTTCCCGGTAGAAAGTCTACCTGCGCGCTCCCGCGTCAGGCAGAATTACTTAGACAGCCAGTCACCCTGTACCTCACCGAGTATATTTTTCCCATGACGGATTACATTTAATATGTGTTTCATCCACTCGCGCGTATCTTTCCGTCATTTAAATATTTCATTTTTAAACTTTGACCACCCGGTATACGTTATCGTGCGTGTACATACATACAGCCACACCGGGAACACGGATCGATCAATGAATTTTTGCACATCCCATCCTTCTTCTACTCGTTGAGCAGGTAAGGGTTTATGGGAGTTTGCGTGGTACCAGGGCCGTAGCTCGCGTATCAGTTTTGTGGCATCTGTGGCATCTGCCACCCTTCCTCCCTTCGTAAGGAAGGGCTGCGTCGTTATGGGGCTCCGTGCTCACCCTTGGGTAACGGGATATCTCAGACTCGCCCTTGTGCGATTTCGAAATATCTTCTACCTTGTATAAAGTGCGTGGACGGGTGACTGGCTGGCTGACTGGCTGACTGGCTGGCTGGCGGTCTGGATGGATGGATGGCTATACGTAATGCGTAGCAAACCACCCTCACCGATCCTGGGCTATATCTCGCTCAGGTCCCGACCGCGTGCAACATGTCGCGCTTAGGCACGTGCTGCTCTCACGGAGCCAGACTGCACGGGTAACCCATACAGCGAGCGCGGCGAACTGCAGGGTGCGTGGAAGTCACGTGTATATAAATTCTAAAATTACAGGTTATGTTTGTACAGGGTGGGTGGACGAGCTCGATTAAAGGCTGGACGAAGTAAGAGAGACACCCTGCGCCTCGAGCTCACGTGTGGATGGCAGCATTTGTGCCACTGTCATTGACGTTGTCGTCGGGCCCAAAGCCGACGGTCCTGGACTAGAAATAATGCCGCCCACCCGTGGAATATACGTCTCGGGCCATTAAAAATGCAAATGGCCGATCATTTGAATACGTATAGGCCGGTAATTTGAAGATGTTATATTTCGTCGGCAACTTTCAACAGCATTGTCCTGCGTCGTATGGAGTTTTCGTGTGGGTCCTTAGAACGGGAGAGATCCAGTACGCTCTATATATATATATATATGTGTGTATACAAAGACAGTATGTATCCCAGTGACGTAACATGCGTGTCCCAACCCTTTTCAACCCTAACCTCAAAGACCTTAGGATCGGCGCGCGTCTACACGGTCTCTTAGGCGAATCATTAGCATAAAGTACTCGGGTCGATGGGAGTAACGGGTTGGCAGGCATAATTTGGACCGTGTCGTGTGTCTTTTTTAAGTTGGAAAAAAAAAATTATTTTTTTTTCTTTTTCTCTCAATACCCCAGGCGTCAAACGACGAAGCTGTCACGATGGGTGAGTTCGCAACAGGTCCGCTTAGAAAGTTGATGATTTGTGGCTCGCGCGAATCGTGCGCTCCATGTCAAGTCCTTTTCGAGATCCGAAGATCCTTACAGGACGATAAATAGAGACTCGGACCTGCCAGGACCTAAAAGAGACGTCAACGTCGGGAGCCGAGATTGTTGTTGATCTGATAATGCCCGATGCCGGTGAGCAGTGCTCCCTCCCTTGCAAGAGGAGGGTATAGGACGTTACTTTTTTGCCCTCTCTCTCTCTCTCTCTTAGAGGTCCGAGAAAGCACTAGAGCAAGAGAGAAGGAAGATGCTGCGTAACGTTAAAAAACGTCGCGTAGCAAATGCAAAACACGAAGTCCCCTTAAAAATTCCTTCGAGCACGGCTCACGGATGGGGCTTACGTGACTACGTCGAAACAAAGAAAATAAAAGCTGAACCATAAAGCAAAACATTAACGCCGATCCTTATCCTAGCTGCACCGGCGATCTTGGCCGCGGGAATCTCATTCCATATTTTCCATGCGCCCTTCGTCCGTCTCCCTTCGTACGCGCACGGTCCTTCTCTTATTCTCGATTCTCGTATAGCAGGCACCTTTCATGAATAATTTCCTTTGGCATTTACATCCCGACCCGGACGCTTCTCCTTTGCCCTCGGGCTCTCCTCTCTTTATCTACTCTTTCATCTCTCTTTTAGGGTTAATTCGCTTTTCTAATTTTCATCTCCACTCTCGCCATTTTACCTCTTTGCTTTATCAACTCACGTAGACACCTCTTCCCCCCTCCACCCCCCTCCACCCCCCCTCCCCCTCCACCAAGTCTATATTTTACGTATTATCTTTTCTGCCGATTTCCTAACTTTTTTATTTCCTTGTCAACCCCCTGACTACAGCGTGTAATCTCTGACTGATCTTCGCCAACGAAGGACACCCCCCTCGGGCGTCGCGACGCTCTGACACTCCGTGACACCTACGTCTGGCTCTTAGGTATACGCACGAGTCGGGTCATAAGGAACACTCGAGTGGGTGAAGCTGAACAGATTTCTCTGACAGTCAAATGTTTTGACAGTTCTTAAGAATGGAGTGTGGACGTTTTGTTTTGACGGCGGATGCCGGCACGAAGAAATTATTCAGCGTCGCGACGCCACAGGTTGTTTCAAAGACGCATCGAATAAGCGGGTCACGGTAATATTGGATAGGTATTTATGTATTGTACGGATTCGCTGTTATGCAGATTCGCGATATCGAGGTCTTGGTCGGGTTTATCTCGGCGGAGGCTGATCTACCGATACCGATCCTGGGTAGATCGTGCTTTAAATGGCCGATCGATTCGGCGGTACCAACATTGTGTATATGCATTCGAAAGATAATGGGGTTGGCCAAGTGCCGAGGAAGCGTGTGGATAATGAAGGACCACCATATGGACGTTGAACTCGCTACCTGTAATTTGCATGCACAGGTGGGCTCTGTCTGCCGTTGCTGATTCTGGATGCCTTTTCCTATGGCTTTTGATTTCTGACTTAACTTTTATACCTTTGCCTACCTGACAATTTCTATACAGACTACTAGGGCCCGTTCTCTTATGCAATTAGTCTGGACTCGATTGGGATCTCTTGAGTTTCGAGGTAACATGTGCAGGATGCGTGGCCACGCGAGCATTCATATTATTTTTTTATCTTCGGTTGCCATGGTGACGCTTCTTGCTATAAATAATGATAATGCCAAGGGGATGAGGAGCTTATCGCGGAGAACGTGATACTCGTGGTGGCAATGACAAGATTTCGTGGTGCAGCGTCTCCTGTCTTGTTCGATAATGAAAAATGTAAATGGATAGATACGAACGTTGTGGATGCGACCTAATGGTCCTGTAACGTGTGTGCGAAGTAAGGCGAGAGGAAATTCTCTTCAAAGATACATGGTGGACAGGCTGAGAATCGGCGTTAATCTTCCTCCACACGGTTTTTAAGAATTTTTCGTTACGTTGGTAATTTTTAATATTCCTTCCAGGGATCAATATTTGCTCCGGTAGAAGATGCTGTAAATTTATTAAGATAAATCACTATGCTCCTCACGAGCCAAACCGTAGGTGCAGTGCCCCAGGTAGACCCTGTCTATCCCTGGAATTCCACTTGCCAAGGATCTATCCTCGACAGCCCTTAGGAGCAAGGGCGTTCGCGCAAATAATTCGCATTGGCCCGATTCGCCATCCGTGCGGTTGGTACCGCGTATTCCTTGCGTCTGGCTAGGAGAGGCTGCTTCCGGTCCAGGGGAACATCGATGGAAAAAGGCGTGAAACCCAAGACTCGATTCCAGCCTCTTCTACGCGAGTGCTCAGCTGTTCGCGCGTCTCTTCCGGCTCCGGAGACTCCCGAGGGATGATCTAGGTGCCGGAAGGGTATCTCGGGTCGTAACAAACAAAGTCGGAATGAGATAGAAAAAAAAAAAGGGATCTGTTACTTTTGATATCTGAAAATTTTCAAGTTACCCTCTCTAGTGCGTTACGCGACTCTGAGAGATGCACGGGAACGTGTCACGAGTCTGGAGCGATAAGAGTTCAGCGAGGTCAGCCGAGGAGAATAGGTGTAGGGGCAAAAGAGTTCAGGATGGGGAGGCCAAGAAAATGTGCTCGCGTAAAGTTTACAACTGGCGTGTACATAACCTGGCGGATGTCGTTGGTAGTCCTGATACCGTACGTACAGGTTGGTATCTCTGGAGCAGAGACTGTATAGCAACTCGTAGGTTGGTATACGTGATAGCTGGATGGTTACTGGCGATAGGGGTTCGTTTTTACGTGCTCCATCCTCATGGACCTGGGGGTGTACCATATCAACTTACGTTCGTTACGGTTATGCTTCCTGGTGAGTAACGTCGACGTACCAGACGACCCGGGGTAGGTACCTAGGTACCCTCCATCTCATCCACCCTCTACGGCTGACTTGTCGGTTGGAATTTAATATTTTAGAAAGCTTCGCGAACCAGGTGTGACTTCGTTCGGGAGACTTCGGCCTTCCTTATCCATACCTCATCTCCTATATGGACCATTTGTATATTACAGAAATACAGTATACCCACCCACGATGAGAGCGGGTCGATCCTGGACCACTCGATACCGATCGATGCCGATATCGCGGATACCGCTGGATGCTGTGGTCCAGGTTGGACCAGGCTCAGACCATGACGGACGATCGGAATGCGAGCCTTGGTGATGATGCTGGCCTCCCGGTGAATGGAGGGTTACTTCTCACAGGAGTATAATGGCACGGGGGAGGGTGAGCGAGCGCGAGAAGAGAGGGAGATCTTATCTCGTGGAAGATGTTCAGGAGCAGCGAGAAGCACCCTGTAGAGCAGAGGTTTGGTTAATCGCGGTTATCGGTGTCCGTATCAGAGTAGGTTGGTATTGGTGAGGCTGGAGTTGGTCTACGGGGTGGGGGGAGGTATAGCGAAGTTAGTTGAGATATCGGACGCAGGGTGGTGCTGGTGGCGTGTGTGGGCGATCTTCAGGCAGCATCAGGCTCTGGACCACGTCTTTATTTACTAGCATTGTCCCGCCTAAGTGGCTCATTCTTACGCATAATGCCTTATCTTATAACCCGGGATTAGTCGCGCGGCCACATGAGAATACGTCTTACTTATGGCTCGCATGGACCATCCGGATGACGGACTGCTCCGACCCATTCCACTTATTTTTCATTTTCTACATCTTCCTCCTCCCCCTTCTTCTTCTCATTCCGCGTCGTCCCTTATCGCTTATTCTATTCATCTTCTCCTAGTCATTTTTCATTTTTCATTTTTCATTTTTTTTTTTTATTTTTCAATTCTGGCAACCCTGACGGGCGCACTCATAAATACCGTCTGTCTCCGCGCGAAAATCTAAATGATCATGGCCGGGCAGGACTATCAGGAGATAACGTGCGTGCAGATTTCACCGGCAGACAGCAGGTTTATCAATGGACCATAATGGCGGATGGATGCGGGCTAAGGTCGTTCAATTGTTAGAGACACGAGACGCTGACGCGAATATAATGGGCTACGGTAGCAATTTGGAGTTTGGCAAACGGAACGGAACTTAAGAGGGGATGCTGCGGCCGTGGACCCCCGGGTCGGCGATTATCTTCGTTGCGAGTAGCGCATCCGAGTCAGAAGTTGATCTCTATACCTTCTCATGGTGTATATACCGCTCGGGATAGAGGATTGGTATTGGAGGGATGGGTCTGGGCTAGGGGGCTGGGGGATCCAGCAGAGATTATTTTCGTTTGAGCATCCGAGAAAGATTTCGACTCTTTCTCTGCGGTGGTCGCTCGGGGAGAGAGAGAGAGAGAGAGAGACTTTCTCTCCTTAGATTCTGGTAGCCATAGGTGTGGTCGCTCTCCCTCATCACTCCCCTGGAGCTCATTTATAACGCTCACCTGGGAAACACAAAGAACCTTCTTTCATTCCTGTGCTTTGATGCTGTTCTCTCTCTCTCTCTCTCTCTTTACTTCCCTCCTCGTCTTGACTTTCTCATAATCTCCCGTCTAGTCATATCCACGAGATGCTGTATCCCTAGATCCAAATTTTCTATGGCAATCCCAAGGGATTTCGAATCCAATTCAAATTTCCCGCCATTATCATCGGACACGCGTTATTTCGCAAATACTGTGAACCAGGCTTAACAACGTGGGTGGCTGCAGATCTTTTTATACAGAGTATTCATTAACTTTAATTTCTCTCTCCCTCCCCCTATCTCTCTCTCTCTCTCTCTCTCTCCCCTATCACCCACCCCCACCCCCCTCCCGTCTGTTCATCTCTCTCGTCAAAGAATCTCCTTACACGTCGACAGCCTCGTCCTCGTCCCTCGAGAGGACTCCGAGCGTTCATTATCACGAACAAACGATAGATGCTCGTGTTGGCATTTCTTTTATTTATGATCAACCCGTCCCCTGCCATTACCAATAGCAGCAGTTCTCTTGGCTTCTATCCTTACACGCAGGAGGCAAAGTACCGGTGGGCAAAGCTGACTCATCTTTCGAGTCATTGCTTTGTCGTTTGTTTTATCCTCTCTCTTTTATCTCTCATATACCTTCAGCATTTTGGATCGGTGTCGAATCGTAAAACTACGGCCGCGTTCGGGAATCTTCGTGGATTTATTTAGCAGAGGCAACGAGATGAAGTTCGCGTTATCGTATGTAGATATTTTTTTTTTTCTTTTTTTTTTTTTTCAAAGTATTTTTCATAGTCCAGAATCACAATGAATATAGAGGACGTTATTATCTTGCAGTTGGTAACTCTGGCCTCTTGTTTTTTTTTTTTTTTCATACTCACAGAATGCAAAGGACGTCGCGTGGTTCTGACGCAATCACGTCGGCTGAGTTAAATGACGGGTCTCGGCCTACCTTGCTTGTACATACATATGTATATCGTTATGCCTTGTTGCTCGGGGAAACGCGTGATAGAGGATTTCGGTTTATTTTGTCAAGACGACGAATTAGACCGGCGCCCTTTCTGAATTGGCCTCTGAACAATCTTCTTGACAACTTGTAAAATTAACGCTTGACTCTCTCTCTCTTTGGCTTCCTCTATTCCCATTTTCTTGACCTCCACTTAGGATCTCTCCGTGTGGCTAATGTCGAACTAGAACTTCCAGCAACGGAGTTTCCCTACGGATTGAAACCGCTGCGGCACTTCTTATCCGCTTCGACACTTTCTACCGTAGCAGAATGAGCAGATTTTCTCGAAGTTTGCTGCTCCCTTCGCAGATTAGCCACCGAGTCATTATCCTCGAGGACGATTTGAGTTACTCCTAATTGGCAGCCCTGCTCCTTCGAGTGCCAGCAGTCATTTTAGTAATTTTTCTTTTTTTTTTTTTTACAAATTTTCGGAATTCTCTTTACCTCGAATTTTTTTTTCTCATTTCTTTCATCGGCTACAGCTCTAGATCGATTGGCGGATATCAGACATACGTGGGAGTCAATGGCACGGGTCAGAGATCAAAGATCAATCACTTTCTAGTGACTTTCTTGATTAGCGCGTTAAGAAAGAAAAGTAGGTTCGACGAAACTCTCGAAGAAAAGTTTTTTTTTTTTTTTTATTTAGGCTTCGTTCACTCCCGCTTTATCGATTGGAGATATTGATACGGTTTTTGGCAGTGGATTTCGGGCTTTTCTCTTATCAGCTGGGATCTTCGGTATCGAGGCGACGAGACGAACGAACGTCTATGCTAGGATTAAAACCAGCGTCAGGGGATGAAGGGTGAAAGGTCGAAGGCCCATCAAGACGCGGTGACCCGTGTCTAATGTAGAGAAAGTGCTTTTGCGGTGATTGCGAGTATTATGTGAGGGATGAAAAAAAAATTTTTTTTTTTTTAATTTAAGGGATTTCGGATTAAAAATATTCAAGAGGAGACGACATCGAAACGTAATTTTATAACCGGCACCGATTGCATCCACGAGTCGCGCGTGTGTGCATTACATAAATAATTAGTCGTAGGTTCCATTGAAATATTGCGCTTGCACAAAGTATTCCTTGCGCACTCGCCCACGCTACGCGCCGTTCGCTCGTTGGAAATGCACCATAACGATACATTAATTACTCGGGTAGATATTACATTCCCGTTTCGAGCGGGTGACGCGATGCAAATAGTACAAACAAACGACGGCTTCTATCGCGTGTTTGAATTTCGTCCAATTTACACACACGGTATTAACTGGTTTTTTTTTTTTTTTTTTTTTTTTTCGTTAAATCTACAACGATACCATATTCGTATGTACAAACGAAACGTCACGAATCCATTGACAATACGGATTAATTTATTAGCGATTTCTTTTTTTTTGTTTTTCGGAAATAAATTTTTTTTCTTCTTCCACGTACCTCCGAATCATCGAAAAATATAATATCCGTTTCGCTTAAGAATTTCGACATTGCCATTTATAGCTTCGGACTCCGAGTGCAGCGCACATGTGGGCTGATAAAGCCCACATGGTACGTGGGCCTTATCTCAGTCCCGTTTTCACGTCTGATTCAGGTCGACCCGAAGTGGCCAAGGCTTTGCGCGAAAGTGTAAAAATGAAAATTGTATAAATTACGAGAAAGACCTGTCGGTCGGTTCTAGCAAGTAAATATAGATAAATGACGTATGTGAGAATGACGCATGTGGGACTTTAACGAGGTAACAGTCACGTCGATAAAAGTGACTCCAGTCTTCGTACACGGACGCGTAATGTACACCGTTCCGAGAAGAGATTACAAGTAGTTTAAGAGATAACTGTGACAGAGGCTCCGGTACGTACCTAGAGAAATTGGTGATTATCCTATAGAGAATAATCCAAGCGTTTAATTGGATAATTTGGTTATGGCGCCAAGCTGACCCGTTTAGGTTATGTTTATAGGTTAGATAGAAGAAAGACTTGATTCCTTTTAGGGTCCCCGAAGGCTGCCACTGGGATCCAGCGCGGTGCCTAGTTCTCGTTGTCCGATGTCGTTCAGGCTCGATAAATACAAGCTCAGGCTCACCGTTCTTGCACTTGGGTCAGGTGCAGTGGCTCATGGGTAACCTAACCTACCTGCTGACGACCCGGAACGCACTTACGGGGGTACCTAACCGGGTACGAGCACTCGCCGGTGCGGTGCAGGGACACGAGCACAATGCGATTCGGTGCCATGTGAGGATTCCGTATCGTGTACGTATGAAGCTTATGGCTTCGAGTAAGGCAGGGCTGGCGAGCCGTTCATTATGGAAAAGTGCCGTTACTGCCTTTGTTGGTTCGTTGCGTCGCTGTGAACAGTTCCAGGTGGTGGCGCGTGCTGTCGACAGGTGGCGAGCGGTCAAAACGCCTTCGAGACAAACCAACCTGGTCAGGGGATCGGTTCCAATTTATCTTTTGATGGAGAGAGAGAGAGAGAGAGAGAGAGAGAGAGAGAGAGAGAGAGAGAGAGAGAGAGAGAGAGAGAGAGAGAGAGAGAGAAAGTAAGAATACTCTTTAAAGCTTCGAGTACTTATAAAAATAATCAATTTCCGGGTCTAACAGGTCCCCTGGCTATGAGGCAATCATGTTCCCGGCGATTCCAGTACGAAATACATGGTCCACAGTTTGCGTCTGGATGCTGCGTATTTTCCAGCAGCACCGGCAGCTACGAAAGTGTCGTTATTCCTGGTACAGTCGTGGATTCATTAAATCCCGTCGGTTTTGAAGTTCCTAGTATTTTCCCTAGTTTGGCGAGTCTCTTCTTAATTAAAAATCCCGCCGAGTCTCACGGAACGCTGAAGACCTCGGTCGGCCTTGCGATTCTGTAGTCTCATCTTGACTTCCTTGGACTTTAGTTTGAATTTTCTTTTTTTTTTTTTTTTCAAATCTTTTTTTCAACCTCGTTCCTCCTCCCGCAAGTCATTTTGTCTCGCTTCCTTTATTCGGTGACCCAGGATCAGACTGCCATGGAGATGATGAAGATGACGGCTCGGTACTCCGACGCGGAACGATGCCCCACGTTCCCTCTTCCAGACCTGGCCAAGTTTTGTCTCCTACGTTCTGTCGAGTGAGACTGGAGATTCGAAATATCTCGACAGGTGGTGCAGATGCAGCTACAGTGCTTAAATACAGGGAGTTTCGAAAGACTGATGCTGCAGTAGGTCTTCTAATGGGTCCACGAGGTAACCACTGTGTCACGGTAGCGCATTTGGCCCGATCCTTAGAGATTCAGGTAAATGGACCAGATTACGATGATCTTCTTTGCAATAATGAATTAAAAATATCTTTGCAATTATCAAACGATTACATTTAATCGCTTGTCTTTGTTCCATTGGATCTGCTCCATTTTACACCGAGGTCCGGAACGGGTCTCGTTCCTCGGGGACGTTTGGGCTCTCTTCGTGAGAACTATGGACCTCTCGTACTCTCGCGTTAATTCGCGGGGGATCGGGAGGTGATAAAGCGACCGATTCGTTTACGTCAGTTTCAGGTACGCGTCGATTATGAGAAAAGTGCTGGCTGCTTTTGCCTGGCCAAGCGAGAAACTTGTAGGTGGTCCAGATGTGGGATGCTGAGTGTGTATTAAGGTGAGAGAGTGTTTGTTGGAAAGTTAGCGAGAAACTGAGAGATCAAGAGTGCTTATAGATATTTTGATTTAGTATATCAGCCTCTCTCTCTCTCTCTCATCTCTCATCTCTCATCTCTCATCTCTCTTAGTTCAAGATATTTCCCGGTTCCGGTCGAATACGGCTAACGAAGTTTTGCCTGAGGATGCATCCCCGTCCGGTGCATTTATTGGCCCTCGGAGCGTCGTACGGCGGCCATCGAAAATCATTACGAGAGAATTACCGCGGATCCCCTGGGTCAGCGTGTTTCAAAGTAGCCAGGGGCTTATCGGAAACCATTTATTGCGCTCGTTCGAGCCGACTCGGCGACCATGGACCAGAGATGCTGTGAGAATAAGAGAGAAAAATTGCTCGCAGCTTCTCCCGATCTCCGTTTTACCGAGTCCTCCCCTTGTGGTTCTCACTCTTATACGTCTCCTCTGATCTCCTTTGCCTCCTCCGAGAGCACCTCTCGCATCCAGCATCTCATCTTCTTTCTTCTCCGCTATACTCTCGGGATTCCCTAAACGCGGCAGATCTAATGGCCGCGAGGATGCTTAGGGGTCCTCGCGCTTGAGTGCCCCATTGGAATTTGGTTGGGGTAGGAGAAGAAGGAGGGAAGAGGGGGCTGGGGAGGATTTTTCATTTGGACCGCGGTATAGAGCTCCTGGAGCAGGGGACGCGGGGAGGGATGCTGTGATGCTGAGATGAGAGGCAGAAGTGGCAACGGTAGCCGAGAAGGAAAAGAGTCCGGGAAAAGGGGGAATTCCCATTGGGCCGCCCACGCTGTGATCCCTCCCATCTCCTAAACGCAGCAGGTGCACCCAGCTTCATCTCTTCTTTATACTTTTTAACCGAGAAACACGCAAAAACCATTTCATTCCGATTCCTTATATCCTATCTTGATTTTCTCCTCGCTTCCAGCAGCTCTTATCCTCTTCTCCTATTTCTTCATCCAGATGCGAGAACGATATTAGCTCGGAGTTAACCCACCGATAGACCGTTCCCGTTATCGTACGATACACGTGCGTCTTACGTTTATCGATAACAATAACGATAACAATAATTGCACCCGAACCAATCACTTTCTCGTCACCGTTCCTGTTTCAGGATTCCATGTAAAGTGTCTATCACGCTGCACCGTCTTTATTTCAAAATCGGGTAGCCCGACTCCTCGGTTCCCACGAACGACGGCTCTTTGAACTTTTTGCCCGCTAATCGAGGTTTTCGGTTGACCGATCGGCGGCGTCGGGTCAAGAAGCTCGTAGAGATTAAACGACGTAATTAACGTTCGTCCGATGGATTCGGACCATGAAAGCGTCCTTGTTGTTTTGTTCCCGGTACCAGCCGCATGGACTAGCTAACTCGGTAGGTAGTTCCCCTCCTCCTGCCACCCTACCACAGGAGCCTCATCATCTTATGCGAGAGCCACTTACTCTTTTCCTTCGTGGCTTCGTCCGTCTCTCTTGCTCCTCGTCTCCTCCCGCTTCCTCAGGTTCATCTCGGATCGGTAACACCTGTTCGAAGCCCGAGTCCCAAGTTGCGATTAGCCTGAACCGAGTATAGGATACCGTAGTGACCAAGTGGTGCCCGAGCCAGACGCGAAACATTATGTAGATCTCAGAAGGATGGATCAGTAGGAATCGTTAAGGCATCCCGGAGGCGTCGGGACGCTACTGAAAAACTAATGAGCCTCGCTCCAAGGTGGCAGAAGAGTCAGGGATCAGTGAGAAGGATAAGGACGAGGCTGTCTCTGGCCGGTAAGAGAGAAGATTAGAGAAAATTTCGCTCCGTCATCTTCGTAGGGCCCTGAATATCGGGGGGAGCTACCGTGGGCCCACGTAGCTGGGCATTGACTGGGACTCAAAGTCCTGCTGGGACTTCGGGGCGTTCGGATTTCTTCGACAAAGGCGCCTTCCGCTTGTGTTTGGCCAGCATTAATTAGCAATTTGTAGCCGCCACCGGGACTCGCACCTCCCGATGATGATTCCCTTTTGCGCCAGACGCCTCTACGTTCATCATTTTCATACACGGATCCACGAAAGTTCTCTCTCTGAGGTCCTGATCTCTAGTGAGAACATTTACTCGAGCATTCCTAACCAGCTTTTCATCGTGTTCAAGCAGTTTAAAATCGTCACGCCTTGATCGTTTCGCGATACTACCTGCGTCAGCTTGGACGGTTACAGTTTAATATGGCCGACCCAGCCAGTGAGCCAGTCGACCAGGCCAGTCAACCAACGAACCAGGAACCGAGCAGCCAGTCGGTTAGCTACTGCAGAAATCAATCACGGCTCGCTCCACTCGAACGTGTCTGGGATGCGGTGCGTTCTAGATGTGACGTTGTTACCTGGTGTGACGTCGTCACTCAACTCCTCCAACGTAATTAATCGATATCGCGTTAATAATAAAGGCTGACTCAACGCGGCGCGAACCTTTGATAATAAAGCCCAGAGCGTCCTTCAACGCGTTATACCCGAGCTGCTCGTAACTTGGGTCGCTTATATGAAACTGATCATCGTCTGACGGTACCAGGTCCCAGTGATGATCCAAGGCGCTGCTGAGCTGGATAACATTGAGACATAAGGGAGTAGCTGGTGATCCGTTCTTATAAAAAAAGGCCGGGACTGTGTTAGAGCGCCAGTCGTATAATATCCGGCTTAAGACTCCGCTGACATTTTCATGATAAAACTGAAGGACGCAGAAGAAAGTGGATGTAGGTGCGGGAGTGTCGAGTGGCTGCTGGTTGGATACGTGATGCTGGGTCCTCTGGTTCCTGGTTCTGGTGCTTAGGGACAAAGGGGAAGTTGGGTTCCCTGGAGAAGAGAAGTCGCGGCCGTGACTCGAATCCCACCGGGGGTAAAAGAGAGACCCGGCAACAAAAGGCCGGTTCCTCATCCGGCTTTCGACGCTATCACCCGCACGGAGACCATAGATCAAAGCCCCCCCCCAAAATGGGACCCAGCGTCGCTGACGCCTTACCGAAGGGCGGGTTTATATGTATTTATGGGTATTTCAGTCGGTACAGTCGTGACGGGTGATAATGGTTTATTTACATGAATTAAATAAGATTTTTAATTTTTTTTTTGAATTTCCCGCCAAATCATGTTTTTTCATATTTTATTATATTTCGTGGGGGGGGGGGGGGGACTGGCTGAAGTGACCGACTGGGTCGGCGGATCGACTAGGGAAACTGAAATCGAAAAGAAGAGCCAGCGAGCGGAAGTTACTGCACCCGATGGGAACGTGCGTGCGCGCTTTCCTGTACGGGACGGAAGCGCCGGACATCCGGCGCGCTGGGCCGAATAGTAATATTATAGTCACTGCACTTGGGCCTGACAATTTCCTCCGCCATGTTTAGTAACAGGTATCGATGGATTCTTTATTGTAAGAACGAATGAAGGATTCGATGACGAACAACCGGAAGTAGCGGGTACCAGGACGATTTATAATCTGACAAGGGGTCAGACTCGTCTCGTTGCTTATGGTGGTCTCTTTTTTATTGCTTTTGAGAGTGAAAAAAAAAAAAAAAGAATTTTTCAAAATCTTCTTACGCATCGAAAATTTTTGATAATATCCTGAATTGTTTAACCCACAATCGAACTTCCGTCGCGACGCCGGATTCGTTACGTTTCCACGAGGTCGAGTTCGAACAAATGCGTCGATCCGGTTAGCTGGCGACATTGTGCGCTGAGCATTGTTCAAAAATACCCGCCGGGATAATGGCGGCTAAACGCTGCTCACCATTTCCGGTCTGACCTCCCGTTATGAATTACATCCAGATCGATTCTTTTCTCTGCGCGTAGGTATCTGCTTTGCCGACAGTCGTGGGACATACGTCTGGTATCAAGTAGCGCGATGCAGACTCGCCTTTACAGCGTGGAATATTAATTTAGCTTCGTAAGAAATATAATACTTAACGTAACCTCAATTTCATGCGTATCCTCATTGCAACGACTGAAAAATATTTTACATCGATATTCAAAAATTGATCAAAGATCGATTCCTTTCTCTGCACGTAGTATCAATTTTGCCCGATACTCGTGAGAGCACCGTCTGGTATCAAGTAGCGCGCTGCAGACTCGCCTTTACAGCGAGGAATATTAATTTACTACGTAAAAATATAATATTTAACGTAACCTCAATTTCATGCGTATCCCCCCTTGCAATTATTGAAAAACATTTTTCTTCGATATTCAAAAATCAAGGGTCTCGACGAAATTTGCAGGTTAGGTACGAACGTCTCTCTATAAAATAGTCAGGCACCCTTACGGTGGGGTTGCTTAATGAATAAAGGGTTCCCGTTAATTAACAATCGTTCTAGCAACCCTGCGACCCTATACATGTGTATTATAGGAAGCTCCGAAGTTACAGGATGAGCTTCTGGGTCCAAAGGGCCCCCCCTTATGTCCTGTGCCCAGGTGTCGTTAAATCTTATGACGTCATTCCGCAGCCCATTTTCATACCGGGCCCCCCCCCCCCCCTCCTTCTCCAATATCCTTCTAATAAAGGGGCCTGGTAACGATTGGAGTTGCTAACGATGGCCACCAGAGTCCACTACGGACAACACCCTTATAACGATTGACCCATCCTTTACTTATCGCGTCTCGATTCCTAGTGTATTTCTTGCCTAAGGGTTGTTCATCCCTTACGCGCCAGCTGGCAACGATGTCCATCGCATAACACGGTACGCGTAGTAATTAGCAAAAGATATACTTTTTATTACACTCTCCAGATAATATTCCTGTTTACCAAGTACCGCGTTCACTCGATTCGTTAGCTAATTAATCATTAAGCCCCGCGATAACCGGAAGTAGGATAATTAGAAATGTGGATTTTACGAAGCGGTCGTAACGAATGGTATAATAATACGTTACCGGATATCCTATGTAGATAAAGTACACTGGTCCATTTTCTTAATGTAATTAATTATTTTTCACAAGGATATCAGGTATTGTTGTGCACGTTGCTTTAATACCGTGATACCTTTATACGTACCGTTTTGACGTTATGACCATCGAAAGGCCTCTAAGGGATGTTAGTATTTCAGGGTGAAAACCGGTTGCGGTGATAAAATAGATTTTGATTATCGTTATTATTATTATCGAACTGATAGCAGTTATCATTATTTTCCCATAGGAGAATTATCATTTTTTTTTTTTAATACAGATTCTTATCAAATTTAATATCCATAGTCCCAAACTGTCGTTAGCTCGTTAATTTTAAAATAACGAAAAATAAACAACAAAAAAATAGTTTATCACAATGTGAACGAACCTTTAATACCGAAGCAAGCAAATTATTCAGTTGTACCTAGCAATTAGTCGTCGATGTCGATTAAATATGCAGCCACGCGAAAGCAATTTCCACAGAACCCTCTTACGCTCTAATGGACATTGATAGGACGTCCTAAGTATGTCAGGTCTGTGAATTAATTTTTAGTTCCAACAGACACTCCGCGCACACAGAGAAAATCGATATAACGATTGATCGATTGAAAATATGTATATATCTTGATTCAGCAACTATTATCGATTCATTGATTCCTGATTACTTCTTATCGGATTCGACGGTTGCGCAAAACTGCCAATAGAATTTTCAGAGTAATTATTCAAGTCAGGATGCACCGTGAGTGCATTACTGCCATTCTCACCGGTTCCTCCGATATTGGTCCATCGGCAGAGTGACGTAGGCAGGCAGATCGATAGTTAGGATTCATCCTGAAAGAGACGTCCCTGAGGATCCCAGTGTGCGGCAGAGTAAAGCGCAGCCTTAGGGCCAGGATCCAATGTGGCTTTCATTGACCTGATGGATGAACGTGCGTCGGAATGACACGTGACACGTGTTAATTATCCAGAGTGCAGTTGCACTTCGTATGCAGAAGAGATACAGGGCTGCTGCACTTTGTTTCACCCACTCGCTCTTCTTCTACTCGCCTTTAGTCATTGTCAGCTGTTGACGCTATTGTACAGGTGTTAAGGTAAGATTGCGTAATTTTCAGTGAGACTCTGGGTCTTCGTTTGGATTAATTAACGAATCCTCATTAGCTCACTGGGGTACCATTTACTTTGACAGGAGTCACACGTAGTTCACGAGATTAATTACTTTTTTTTTTGACAGCTGGTAAACAAGGCGATTCTTAAAAATTCCCACGTGGCTCTCTGTGCAGGCAAATGTATGGGAAAATAAAAAAATAAGGTATACGTCAAAACAGAAATTTAACCACGTGGTTACTTCGCTAATAAAATTGTATACAGATCCACGTGTCTCTGTTGTTTTCGATCTGTCAAAATATATTTGACATTAGGCAACTGAGAATGTTCGAAGGAAATTTATTGGATTTTGCGAATACGGTGGATCTATGGTTAATTGTTTGATTGGTTTAATTGGATCGATATTTTTTTTTTTAGTTTCAATACTCAGATAACTTCACGTCGATACGTTCAGCTAGTAAGCGGTAACGATTTTTTTTTTTCGCGAAGGAAGTGAAATGTGATATTTAGGCGAATCGTAGTAGTGCAAGAGGATGCTGCGTGGTGGAAAGTCCCACGATCTATTCTCATATGGACCAAAATTGATGGTCCAGTAGAGATTTGGAGTAAAATTATTATTTTTTGTGGATTTAATGAAAAATCGTTAGACGAGATCCTCGCGGGTGCTGGGAGGAGGAGATGAGAGCGAGTGCGAGAGGGTGAGTGGGGCGGAGGAGGGAGGAAAATGAAGCTGGCAGTAACGTATAGAGTCCCAGGGGGATAAACGTAGATTACAATTTTTTGGATTGCGCGTAATCCGTCGTCACGCAGGGAGCTAATAAAGGAAGGATGTCGTTCCGCGGGCTTCGGGGATTCCCCGACCTGTAAAAATGGAAATATTCGGGATAAGCCTGGACGAGCGGATCGGCATGCATTCCGATCTATGTATAGGAGGTCGTACGTAGAAAAGAGTTAAACCCATTCTTTCTCGTCAGTAACCACCCTCATCTCGTGCCCAGCATCCAGTAGCCCAGGATCCCAGCATCCCCAAACCACTCCGGCTCACTTTCATTATCCCGGACAGTAACAAAGCCGCGTTATCACCGCTACCGTATTATCATCGTTATTGCACCTTTTACGTCATACCCAAAATCTCATCTAACCGATCCGGTCTCTGTCCGTCCCTCTCGTGCCCTCTGATCGATTTATCTCGTGTTTTTACCTGATTTACATAAAAACAAGAGCCGGACAAACAGACCAGGCAATCGATCCCCCTCGACTAAACTACAAAGCCTTTCGTGCTAGCTGATCCTCGCATTAACCGAAAAGCAATAAGAGGAATTCTTGTAGCTGGTTCGAATACGATAGGGAGCGTCGCGACGCCTTACGCCACGACGTAGCGACGTACGTCGGCAGAGCGAGCAATTAAGAAGCAAATCGAGTTTACGATAAGTTTCTCGCATCCGGAACTCGTCCCAGCGCCTCTGGCGAATAATTTTGTCTGTGTTATTCTGCTCTCTCTCTCTCTCTCTCTCTCTGAACCCCCTCCTCTCTCTCTTCTCTATCTACTTTCTCTCTCTGTCGCCCGTCGTTACTCCATTACGTCAATCACGACGACGATCGATTTAATTCGACACGAATAAATCACAGCTACAAATAATAGATTGGAATTTTCTTTTGTATCTCGTTGCACTTCCAATGCACTTTTCGTCTCCCTTGTTTCTCATTGTCAGTCGGTACAGCAGAATCCTTCGCTGCTAATGTATAAAGTATTAACGATAAATAATGAAATAAGCGAGGAAGCGAAATATCGGCAAAACTCGTTGAATTTCAGGAGAGAAACCTGCAGGAACCAATGGCGAACTTGTGTTTCTACGTGTTTGCCGAAAGCACGCCCGACGACGCTAATTTTATTATTACACTCCTGTTCACGTCCTCGACTCTTAATTGCTTCCAGCTATAGTACGTTCGACCTACTTTTTTTATCTCTCTCTCTCTCTCTCTCTCTTTCGCTCGTCTTTTTGTATCACCACGACTAACCACCCCGTTTGGCGGATAGTTAGTACAATTTCCTATTTGCCGCTGACGTACCGTCGGGACGCCGGGAAATGGTCGTTGGCTGAAATCAACCAAGCGCTGGCGCGACGCCAGTATCTCTCTCTCTCTCTCTCTCTCTCTCCATCCCTATCCTGAAGTACAGACATTTACTGACTGGTTTAGCTGATTCGTTCGATTGATCGATCGTTCATTGATTTAATTTAATTCTATTCTCATTTTGCATGACGGCCAATCTCCTGTCTGTTACACAGAAGCAATAGCGACGCCGGGCGTCGTTTTTTGAATTTAACTTCTATAGATTTATCCAATCGTTTCACGATATATTCTCTCTCGTGTCTCGCTGGCAGACGTGTGCTCGTATTTATTAATTCTACTCGAGCGAACTCGGTGAAGTTCGAAACAGTTTTTCAAATTTCCCGCTCTTTGTCTTTAGATAATCCCATATGAAAAAAAAAAAAAATCGACGTCCGTCACTCGCATAGAGTACGGACATTTTCAATCGATAGATGATGTATTCGATATGGACTACCCTTTTCGTTTTTTTTGAACAAGGATAGTATGTCCTGTTTTCTTTTTCTATCTTTCAGCGTATTATAAATTTTATATTTTATATTTTTTTTTTCCAAAAATTTAAAACAGTCGTACCGTTGATTTTACTTTCAGGGTAAAATTTTCCCTTCTCATATTAACACCTGAGACCACTCACGTCAACGGTACAACCAACCCTTATCAGGTTTCCCTTAATAAATTGTTTCCTACGCAATGATCGCGAGTACCAACCCTTATGGCCAGCAGTAAATCATTCCAGATTAATTTTCACATGGCAACATACCACAATGCGTAGCTTGTCGCGTTACATTAGCGAGGGTGGCTGATTAGAATACAGCAAAGAGAAAAAAAGAAGTCTATACGAGATAAAATTCCAGCAAAAATTCGCACGTTAATCAGACACGGATACGAATGATATTTCGAATGTCAAAATATTATCGGATCACCAACTAAAACCCACGTATAACCAAAAAGCTTCGACCGAGTCAAACCAATAAAGCAATCAGCTGTGAAACTGTTGGCGTCACCTGAGTTGACAAAATCTCCCGAGTGGCGGCGCCAGGGTAGCTCAATACGCCTGCACCAGGTTCAAATTAATTTCTTCGCATCGCCCCCTTTTTTTTTTCGTGAAACCATTCTCCGTTCAAAATGTAGTTTTAATCTCTCTTTGTGCTCCCTCGGCCGAAAGCAGCCGCCTATTCAGACCGACCCTCCCACCACCTCCCCCCGCCATCGCCACCCAGCATGAGTGAATTCATAAATTCGTTGGATTAAACTAGAGTATGAAAAATAGCGGAATAAGTGCGGGGGAGACATAAAGCTCTCGCTTATTCCAGTCACGAGAAAAATATGAAAAATTTCCACTTTGGCGGTACGAGATTTTTTGCTACGAGGAGGCGCGCGCGTCGATACTTGGTTCAAGGGAAACAAAACAAAAAAGGAGGAGAGAGACGCGAGCAGGAAGAATCGAAAGGGCCGAGAAGGAGTCCGGTACGACCCTTCATGGTTTTTCCCGTGCTTTTCGGGTTTTCTTTTTTTTTTTTTCATCCCGGCAAAAAGTCCCGTAGAAAAGAGTTACGCGCAGTGGGTTATATTTTACTTGTCTAACGGGTCACGTTATTTTAACGCACCGCCCTCAGTAATCTTTATCAACGATTTCACGTTCCGCGAACGATCTTCTTTCTGCATGTACGTCTTTATATCCCGATAGAGCTGAGATTGTACCAGTTTTGCTTTTCCTTTACTCCTCACCAGTCCGATAAGCTGATAGCGACTGTTCCGCGCTCCCCGACCTCTTCTACGTCCACGTCCTACCTTCGTCTTCGCGTTCATCTTCGCTTCTCGCTATCCCGATTCTACTGCTGTTATCCATCCTCTTTTTATTTCCCTTTCTCCCACCTTTCACTCGTACTCTCCCTCTGGCTGTCGCGAGATACCGCGAGACTCTCGCCGCTGCAACGGGCTCGAGATAGAAATTGATGATACCCATAACTTAGAAGATATCAAGATTTTCTTTCTCTCTCTCTTTTTTTTTCAACAAACGTAAAATCTCATGGCGAACCCTGCGAAAAGTGCGGAATAATATATCGATAAATTTGCATTTTTTAGGTAAATCTAGAGGTAGACCCCACCCCCCTCCCCCTCCCCACTCCTCCAGCTACCGACTTAGTGCTCGATCCATTTTCCAAAGATCCGAAACAGTTCAAAGATCATTTTCGACGGTGTAATTTTTTTTTTGTCAGCTCAGCTATTTCCGGTCTGCATTCAGATCCAAAGTACCTGAGCACAGTAGCTGTGCCAGATTCTCTTTCTGCTCATCGGTCCGTCTCTGCCTCCACGACCTGGTCCGAGATGATCAGAAGGACCCTGCCTGCTACTTTACCTGAGGTTGCATTAAGCGGTCAATACGGGGGAATAACCAAAACAAGAGGACCAGGTGCGCGCGAAGTGGAAGCCTCGCAAATTGCCTCCCATTAACTTTCTGCACCGAATCAATCCTAAGGCGAGTCCTGGTCCTCCACTTTTGGCTTCCACGCTCTGGTCCGATTAGGAAGCACGCCGATCCTCACGGTCCGAAGGGCCTTCTGGGCCCAGGCCCAGGCCCCCCCCCCCCCCTTCCAAGGAATTGGCGATGGAGCTACCTTAATTGCCTTCTACCTACCGCTACGATTCCACTGCGGCCCCCTTTCTTTTATCTTTATTCAGTTTCCTCCTCTTATTATTCCTCGAGCCTCTTTCTCCTCCTTCTCTTTCTTTTTTCATTCTCTCTCGCATTCTCTTATCCGTTCCCCAGCATCTGGCAGTAGCGCCTGCTCGGATCATTCTTGGAATGCACCCCCGTAAACTATGTCACTGGTCTTCCACCTCCCTCCCACATATATTATTTTAATAATTGACATTAATAACAGGACGCGCGTCACGCACGAGCGACGCCTAAGCATTTAATTACGGAAGAGATTCATTAGCCGAGTACTCAAGTATAGTGGAAGACAGTGTCAGGTGTGAACTTGCCTTTAGGAAACTTTCGGAATCATCCTGGACTCCGGTACACGTACGGAGGTACCGGTAGGCAATCGGCGAACAAGAGTGACAGTGTTGCCATTATTCTCTGGTATAAATATATTTGTCTTAAAACTCAAAATTTATTAGCGTCGCGACGCTTTAAAGCGTCGTTACGGTACGTCCTATGCGATACCTTGTGACGTGATTTTTCGATTCACGGTCACGAGGCGACTCCGGCTACCGATAGAGATCACGTTCTCGCTTTCTGGCTCCCTTCGGGTCGCCACCCTGATCAGATACTACGCTCTCGGGTTGGTTAGTACAGTTTTGCCAATGCTCTCGGACGATTTCGTTATGGGATTAGTGGAGGTCGAGGTGCTCGAATCTGCCGAGGGGAGATAGTCTCGACGTAC
>JARQSV010000393.1:752102-762211 GCA_030142285.1 Calameuta idolon
TGGAATCCCGAGCAGGGACCGAGTTTACCTTGCATCGCTCGTAATTCTCTTACGTCGTCTACCCTGGAGCCAGGGTGCGCCCAAGCGGTCGAACGAGCTCCGGGCAAAGTCCGATGAGAATGTCCTGGTTCTTGGCAATTACGTAGAAGGCACAGCCAAGTCCACCGGAATCCTTCGAGAGGATCCACCAGACGAGGTTGTACGCGGAGGAGTTGCTGCTCGAAATAACAGCTTTCTTTGTAGGGGCTGTGAAGCGCCACCCATAAATTTGTGAACCGGGTCCGAGGTGCGGTCCTGATCTTGCTCTTGGGTCCCCTGGCAGAGGTTCCGGAGGGATTCCTTACCGGCCACCCGGGAGGAGCGGATCGCATCCAAGAAGAAAGACACGCGCCCAGTCTGGATCCTACGCCCACGCGTCGCATACCTCATCGAGCCTTTTAAAGTCCCTGCACTGGTATCGTCCCCTTCTAGGATAAACCTACCCTGGGTCTATACCTCCTGACGATGCTCCGCACTAAAGTGGACGTGCTAACCACGTAACACCTTCATCGGGACCAAAACAGTCTGCGCGCGCCCGGCTGCCACCCAGGATTCCGATGGAGTCGATAAAAAAGTCACGCCGAGGCTTGGGAACCCACCCACGCGTTTCTGCTCTCGGGCTGTGGCCACACTTCACTTTATGCCACTTCTATACCCCACTATATATATACTCGCATCCACTTCACTCCGGCTCTCCCGGCTCCATTGGAGCCATCCTCTAAAAGCCAAACATGCCCGGTAACGGCGCGACGCCTTAGCGCCGTGAGACGGTGTAGCCTCCTAACGGCTCTACGGGCACTAAAAATTTACCACCTTCTCCTTCCTGGCTATCATGCTCATTTAACTTTCTTCTTGCTATCCTAGGGAATTGGTACTCGCTTGTTTTTTTTTTTTTTTCTTCTAGCTTCAACTTCAATTTTAATAGTAACGCTTCAACACTTTAAGAATTTACGTTTCAAGGTAACACTTTTTTTTTACACAGTTCCTCGCACGAACGACCCAAGTCACTGTAGATTCACGGGTGGACACTTCGTGCGATCGTACTTTAGCTGCCCGTGCCTCGGGTACGTCCTCCAGGAAGAAATGTGCACTAGCTGCTTCCGTAAAGAGTCTGGAAGTTTTGCTAGATCCTCTCACTCCCGTCGCACGAGAAGGCGATGATAAACGATCGTAGATATCGACGCCCCACAGGGCTGATTCTCCTGCGGCTCTTCAGGGCGAACATACTCGACTGGCTTCTCCCACGGCATCCTCAGATATTTCACCCGGGTGTCTATCTAGATATCTACTGTACCATCGATGTGCGGTCTCCGGGAGATTTCGTGCCCTTGTAAATAGGGAACCTCCTTATTCCACGTGAATTCGTGAGGAACCCAGACTGGTCTTTCTGGTCCGTCCCATCGCGATTGGCTCGACAAATCGCTCCTTGGTCCAGAGAGAGGTAGGAAATGATCGCGACCCAACGAGACCGGAAGTGGCAAGTCTTATCTGGGATGATGTCAGGAATTCAGCGTAAGGTCGATTCCCGTGGAGGTTCCTGTCGAGTCGACAGGATTTCTCCGAAAGGAGGATAACGTTGGCACGGGTCCCAAAGATTGGAGGAGCAAGGGTGTCGCGTGACTCGGAGCTTCTGTGGCGGCAGCTATTAATTCGGTGAATTCGAGATAAATGAGTGGAGATTCAGGTGGTACGAGTGAGAAGGAAAGAGAGAGAGGGAGAGAGTGAGAGAGAGAGAGAGACAAGGAAAGAGATGAGAGAAAGGGACTACGTCACGGGAATAGGTCTATACGGTAGGGTAGGTAGGTATAGATAGTCACTGCGATCGAAGTAAGAAAGGTGAGGCTGAGAAGGAGATGAAGAAGGAGAAGAAACTGACCCAAGAGAAAGAAAGATAAAGAGAAGGAAGAGAAATCAGAGTGCGAGGCCATCGTGAGAACTCGAAGATACCTGAACTGAAGGAGGCGCTACGTAGCTGCACCGAGCTTGTCGTTGTCCTTTCAGTGTACTGAAGGTAAAGAGAGCGAGAGGAAGGAAAAAGTCACTGGAGGATAAGGAGAAAAGAGCAATTTAAAAGGTACATCTTGCACTGGGTAATATGGTTCCTGGACACCCGGTAGAGTCTATGTCGGAGCTAGAAGAAGGTACAGGTACTCACCCACTCGTATAATAAAGGACTGGTACCTAGTGGGCATGTAGGTACTGGAGCTGGGCAATCAATGGGATGGCGCACTTAACATTGTGGGTCGCATCGGTAGAGAGAGAGAGAGAGAGAGAGAGGAGAGGAGAGTAAACGAAGTGAGGATGAAAGAGAACGAAGAAACGGGAGTTACAAGAGAATAGAAGAAGATAAGAGCAATCACTCGAGTCTGGGCATACAATGCTGCTAAGTGTCACACGCTGAAGATCCTCCTGCGTAACTATTGAACCCTGCAGTACGAGGTACCAGGACGCCATTTTGAACTCCTTCAATTAAAAGAACCCTGGTCCAAAGTTTCTCGGTGCCTTTTAAACTTTCTCGTGCTCCTTATCTCTTATCTCTTTCTCCTTCAAACTCCGTCCTTCGTTCGGCTCCTCGTACCGTCCGTTCGTTCCCGTGGACCAGGCCATTCCTTTTTTTTTTTCTTTCTAACCCGAAGACAATTTTCATTTAGAAATTCATTTACATCGAACGACCGAGTCACGTGCTCCGTCGACCTTCGTCGAGATCGAACGTCTGGACCAGGTCCAGTGATTCTGGTACCAAGTGACTGGTACGAGGACGATCGCCAGGAAAAGCGCGTGGCTAAGTCACGAAGTCGGCAAGAGAGGAGACTGCGGGGAAGTAAGAAAATTGGTGAATGCCAGGAGAAAGAGAGAGAAAGATAATGTACCGGGATGCCAGAGACAAACCGGTTCGGCTCTCATTGGACAGAGGGTTAAAGGCGCGGGTATCTTTTCGAGAGGTACTGCGCACGGAATAAAGGAGAAAAGAAGAAAGCAAGCAGATAAACAACGGTGGCGGCGTTTCCATTATCGCGGCGAATCGCGCGAGTATCGTTAACCTCGCGCGTTGTAAAATCCGTTCCACGGCAATGGAGATTCGCCTTGCTCTTCTCTCTCACGGCGAATGCATCGATGATCTGTATAGCTCCCATCATACATACACACATATATATATATATATATATATATAGTCCAATATGGATGCCCTGCTTGTGACACTTCCATTACTTACCGTACTGGATCGCTGATACCTTTTTGCTGACATCTCCTTAGATCGTTGCTCATTGCCTCACGCTCGTCGCTTTAACGTCTTCCAGTGGTGCGGACACGTCGAAACTTAAATTTCATCTTTTTATCCGTCGCTGCTACCTTTCTTTTTATCTCTTTCTCTTTATTACATCCTCTCTGTAACTTTTGTACTTATCGATAGCGATCTGCTCGATCTATATAATATATATATATATATACATATACACAGACACAAGAAAGACCTGTGCAGTCCGTACACGAAAGCGTAAATATAAATGTCGCTAGTTTCCGATTCTCGTGTTCAGCATCCATGGCGAAGATGCCTCGCGTGAACTTTTTCCACTTTACAGTCAGTCAGCCTTGAAATGGTGTCCAGGAGAAACGGCGCAGTGACCATAGTGGCAACAGAAGGGGACAGTAACATAGATAAATAAATAATCATTCGAGGAGTCGCGTACTGTTCGTTTACGAATAATAATAACAACAACAACAAGAGCAGGGAAGGTTCATCATTACCTTTCTATCGTCGCAATCGATATCCGCAATTTTTTTTTTCCTCCAGGACACTCGTTCGATATCCCTTTTTGCGATACCGAGAAATAAATCAAAATCCTAATCGATTCTTAGCGTTCGCCGTAACGATGAATCACTCTGGAGTTATACAGCCGACCCGTACAGCCTGACGACTGGGTCCGATCTGGCTGAGGTAGGGCCTCGAGACAAGGCCCCAGCATCCCAGCGATGTACAGTGTGTACCGTGAGCCATTGGCGTGCGGCAGGCGCGTGGCTCCCACGGGTCCATAAGCAGCATCCGCTGCACGCTACTCCGCTCCGCTCCAATCGACTACGAGTCTGTATTACTCAGCCGAGTAGTTGGGTACTCAAACCTGTTGGCTATGTACCTACCTGCCTGCCTGCCTGCCTGCCTACGTAGTAGAAGAAGAGGAGGACAGAGGAGACGAGGATGAAGAAGAGGTCTTGAATGCTCCTCTAGATTGGTAAGCGTGCAGAGATGCGCAGGTACTATTTACGAAGGCTAACGAGATCTCGGTGGAAGTATCGTGCCGAAGTTAGGGGGGACCAGTCGGATCGATAGGTGCCGAGGCTAATTGGCAAATTAAGAGGGCGCCACGGAAGAATTCAGACGCGGGTATCTCTCCTTCTCTTTGGCTCCCGGGATCTAATTACTTTATCCCGATGAGGTCGTACGAAGTTAATGGACCCGACTGCAAATTGAATGGAGGATAGGAAAAGCGGGGTGCTTAAACCGGCTTGCGGATTTGCCTGAGCACTTATTAATGGCCAAGATTCGTTTTTGAGATTAGGGTTAAGTACGAATAGCGGATACGCTCGAACAAATAATATACGTTGTCTGTGTACTGTGTCGAAAAATTTGTATTTTCGGTAAAATCGTTGTCATACGGTCTTACGCGCTAATTCTTATGCACCGTTGGGACTTTGCGATTTTATCGATGTGGTTGGGAATTCAATGTGTTTTTTTTTATTTGACAGTTCGTAAACAATGCGATTCTTAGCGACACGTGGTTTTTCCGTAATATCATGGATATCTGTGACGATGTACACAAATTTCGTATAGAAACGTGCGTGTCTGTAATAAAGAATTTTTTTACATACCCACGTGGCTCCCAGAAAAATCTATTGTTTTGAATCTGTCAGTGAAGCGGATAGAACACGTGGAATGATCGTAGCTGTCACTTATTATTTACCGGCTTGGGGTAAATTCGGCGTTTACAGATCTAACGATTATATAAACTAATTAGCAAAAAAAAATAACAAATTGCAACGATAAGTCGACAAGAGGCGTTACTGTTATAATTATTTTATTTAATTAACACGTTTCTATTATCATCGATCTGTCTCGTGAGCAGAAGCAATAAGTATGAAAATGCCGTGACAGTGACGCAATTGAAATTTATGTTGCCAAAGACGAAAGAAAAGTAGCCTGGTAGTACAATTTTATTAAAGGGTTTCGTGTCTCGGCTACGGGGTATAAATTTTCCTCTTTTTCTTTTTTGGTCCTTTTTTTTCTTTCTTATTTCTCGTACTTAGCCATACCAGCGTCCTACGAAGGTCTTTAATCGCAATCTGGACGATAAGCGCCAAAACACAGCCACGAGCGAAATTAGATCAAGACGCGAAGGAACGTCTACGAGGATAAGGATTCTTCATTTGATCCAAGGGGATTACCCCCAGGAGATACTCGAGGTGGGTAACTGGGGGGGGCGTAGGAAGATACTCGTGAGACACATTCAAGGGAAGAACCTGGAAGAGTCTCGGTACGAGATAAATCATCCGCGAACACTTTACTCGACGTAAAACGCACAAGTATTTCGCAGGCCGAGTTTTCGGCTCGAGGGGTGCGCGAAATTTACGCCATACTGTATTTCACTATTATCTGCTCGTTGTTACGCGGCGTAGTTCATATCTATACGTGCGAAAATATTCGCAGAGGCAAAGCGCTAGAGACCGATAGATCACGCTCGTACGTTTACGCACATGTATACATATATGTATATACACCGTTGAAACCTCGCTGGACCAATTTATGCAGATTAGCTTCACGTTTCTAGTGAATTTTTCTAAAATTTCAAAACTCTTGCATCCGTAATCACGTACGTTTATTGTCGGTATGAGATCTCAAGCGAAAAGACAATAAAGTGTCAATAAAAATTTGAAGATCGATATCGCCCATACTTCCATTGAAATCCATACGCTACGCGTATGCGATTTGCATGGGTACAATAACGCGAAGTGGACTATATGAATTATAGGCATAAAATGGTAAACGTTAGGTAAGTGAGCTCCCACGGGAAAACGCGGTAGCGTGCAATAAAACCAGGATCCTTTTCGATAGGCCTGATTCCTCAAAGAAAATTTTTTATCTCGATACGTCTTTTGTTTTCACGAGCAAGGAGATAAAATAACGAGAGGAATCGAGTAAAGGAGAGAAAGGATGCACCCACGTGAAAGTAACGGGAAAAATTTCTTTTCGACCAGTCTCGCGCATTCAATTTATTCGTCTTTTTTTTTTTTTTTCTTCTCCCCGGATCCAATGGAAATAAAAGTGTGTACGCAGGCATCAGCTCCCAAGAAGAATCCCAACAAGGGTTGGCATCCATTGGCCAGGGAGCAAACGGTATCAATCGAACAGTCGGAACAGCCTCCATTCTTCGTTTCCCTTCTCGAACTGTGAAAAGGTCCATGAGCGCCTAAAATGGATGGACACTGCGACAGAGTAAGGAGACCTGGACAGGGGTAGGAGATCCCTAAGGGTGAGTCACCCCTCTTTCCATTTAATAACGTACGGTCGTCCCTCTGCTAACCCTGCAGCATCCCTTACTTTTATACACACACACACATATATATATATATATATCTAACTGTTCCCAGAATCTGCGGTTCTCAAGACCGGAAAGAAAAGATGCGCGCGCAGACGAAATTTGGAAAAGTTACGACACCGCCAATGAAATTCCCGTATCTCTCTCTCTCTCTCTCTCTCTCACTCTCACGGAAGACAAGTGGTCGAGAATCTTAGGAAAATTGCGCGCGGACCTTAAAATACGGTTACCGATCGACAGAGCCGGAGAGTTGTCAACCCTGCTACTATTTTACCCTAGCAGATTGTTCTTCGGAGTTATAACGGGTGAGAAGAAGAAAAAAAAGGAGCGGACAACCTAGAGAAACGATCGATCGAATTCTTCCGACACGTGAAGTCAGGGTTACGTACCGACTGGTCCTGGTTCATGTATATACATATATAGACCCAAGACTGCAGATACGACTGCATCGCGCATTATGTAAAATGCGCGGCCGGTAATGGCAGATCGACGTTGGCTCGTGAGAAGATAGCGCAAAGCGCGTGGGTGGCCAATGGCCGATTCTAGCTGTTGCGTGTGCGTTGTTTATTCGTATAAGTCGGGCCGGGAACGACAGAGGTGTGGCAGCGCGCGAGTCCTTTGGGGGAGGATTTTCTGTTGTTGTGGCCGAAGAAGGAGGATTGAGAGGGGTTGATATATCCAGTGACTCCTTTACTCTCTCTTTCTCTCTCTAGCTGTCCTCCCATATTGAGCCATAGCCGATATACACGCATGTATGTACAGAAAGGCACACGTGTCTCTTTCTATATGCACAGATTGAAATACGAAGGTAGGTATACGTGGGTATCTCGACCTTTGACCCCCGTCATTCTTCAGCGCCCGTAATGCACTCCGACGATCGCGCTGCTGATATCAGTAATTACACCCTTAAGGACTTTCCAGGGACTTCTTCCTCTCGTACGTACCTTCCGCCATCTTGGCTCTTTTTATTATTATTATTCCTCCTTTACACGCTCCTTTCTCCGCTACGTACGATAGCGTCTGGCGCAGCCTTGCGTGTCTGCTGCACCCTTTGACCTCTGCGCTCTCGTTCAATTCCGTGACCCCGTGTCTGCTTCTTTCAACAGCTCCGAAACTACCCTTACTTAGGAATCAAGGATTTTTCCCTGTCTTAAGGCCGATACGGCTCCGGTACTCTGGCTGCTCTGATTACCCTGACTCTTGTTCTACCCTCTTGATACTCCGTCTGGCTGCCAGCTGGGAACGACAAGTAGGCGTCGCGACGCTTCAATGCCGAATCGCATAACGTCGACGCTACTGGGTGAAATTTTGTCTCTCATAGACATGTACGTATCGGCATTCAATTCTATTCTTCGCAACTGCAATTGTCGTTAATTGCAGGGCAGAGACGCAGGCGGCTCCTATCGGCCGCAGTAAGAAACGACCGGGCGCGTTCGCAAGTATCGGCGCGCTGACTTGAATAATCGTGGCGCTTATCGTTGCTGAGGAAGAAAAAAATTTTTTCTCTGCAAATTACAAGCGAAACCCCATAATGGCGCCATCCAGCGCACAAAAAATAGTTCAGGTACTTCACGTACGCAATTGCTCGCGATGGGCGCTAGTGTCTCCTTTGCTCGCCAATTCCCCACTGGGCTTCACATTGTTTCTCCCTTTTTCTTTTATTCTCAAGCATCGTCCTTATCTTCTCCTGCGTGGCGCCTTAACGCACCCGCATCTATCGGAGTCGCGCGTTGCGTATACAATTTATCACCATTAACCTGCGGCTAATGAGTATCAATTTTCCTCGTTACTTCGTTAATCTCCGCTACGACCTTGAAAGGAGTACGAAGAAGCGAGACAAGAATATTCGTATACATATATATATACACCTATATATATATGTATATACACACATACAGAAACCAAGATGTATATACAGTACAAGTACCGTAGCTCCAAATTAATTCCTATTAGCGAAGTTTGGATCAATTATAACTTCGTGACTTGGACGGGGAATCCCTTATCTCTCTATATTTGGGCACGTAATCAGAACGGTGGTGTCTAACAGGGTTTATCAAAAAATTTCGCGATAAAGTATAAATTGAGTAAAACGAGACGAAGGAGGTAAAGATATTTTTTTTTCTGTTAATTACAAAGGTCACGCTGTCTCGTCTCTGGACAGATAGCTGTGTATATAGATATACGTGTGTGCATATAATTGTATCGCTATCCAAGAACTATCGACGATGAAAACGAAGGTACCGGGACGAGAGAGGCTGTGCTATGAATAGAATCCATTGTAGTCGGCAGAGTCTGTGGCGATCGGCGAGTATCGTAATGGTTGAGCGAGTTCAATGGCGAGTTTCCAACCATCCGCGAGTTCGCAGCTGCCAGATCGGAGTGGACGGAGTCGATGACGTGGAGCGTGTCGCAGATTGCGGAGGGCACCGTCTTCATTGGTTTTTGCCTCCTTCGTCGGAGTCGACTTGTTCCTCAGTCTGGTCCTCGTGGGACTTCAGGAGGTCCATCCCCCATTAGAGATAGAGGCGACGATTACTTCTGGGTATAAAGTAATATTTATTTTCACCATTGTCTACCTTTTACCCAGGCGTGTTCTTTCTCTTTATTTTTTTTACTTTCTTTTTTTTTTCTTTTTTATATATATATGTATAGAAGTAACGATCTACTCTCTCTTTATGGTTTTATAATGCGTGGTTGGCTTGACCGTGGAGTTTAGGCCAAACGGGCATCCTGGGTGGTCGTCGGTACGAAACTCTTCTTCTGCATCTGCTTCTCGTCGCGGGTCTAGAGTTTCCACTCGTTTATTGGCAGCCATCTTATTTACCCCTGGAGTACGACTCTGGGTATAATCAGTCCGATTCCCAGTTCGTTAACGTTATTACCTGTCGATAACGTTTCCACTTAGCATTTACGATCGCGTTATGACGATCATTGCTGCCCTCCTACCTGGAACTTCCTTACTGGTTCCAGGGAATGGGGTCTCGGTCGAGGTCTCCGCGTCTTCGTCTCTCGATGGCAGAATCTTTGGTTACACGGTAAACGGGATTTTGGAGCTTGAGAGGATCCCGATGGGTACCGGTTTCCGGTGAAATCTGATATCAGGACCTGGTGAAACTCGTTACGTTCAGGAACCCATCCAGCTCTGTCTCCTTATTACGCGAGACTCCGCCGAGCTTCCCCGGGCGATGGTGCAGGATGACTTGGCCTGGGAAACTTCAGAGGGATGGGAATCGCTCGAGGGAATTAAAGAAACTGAGTCGATAATGGGGGGGTAACTCGATATCCCGGAGTCCAACTATTAAGAGGAGATAGGGCACGGCGATGATTTAATTTAGAAGTACTTCCGGTACCGTGTTGCGTTGCCGTGGAGGAGAACTTGGTGGGTCGGCGTCGATCTACACCTGGGTAACGTATAACGGATACAGCCTAGGGTCTCTCGCTAGGAGAAGGACGTAACAGTCCTTGGTGGTGCTTCAATTT
>JARQSV010000393.1:762311-793293 GCA_030142285.1 Calameuta idolon
TGAGGTACTTCCGGTACCGTGTTGCGTTGCCGTGGAGGAGGACTTGGTGGGTCGACGTCGATCTACTCCAGGGTAACGTATAACAGATACAGCCTAGGGTCTCTCTCTAGGAGAAGGACGTAACAGTCCTTGGTGGTGCTTCAATTTTGAGGTACTTCCGGTACCGTGTTGCGTTGCCGTGGAGGAGGACTTGGTGGGTCGACGTCGATCTACTCCAGGGTAACATATAACAAACACTGCTAGGGTCTCTGTCTAGGAGAAGGCCGTAGCAGTCTTTAGCTTTAATTTTGAGGTACTTCCGGTACCATGTTGTATTGCCCCGAGTAGAACATGATGGGTCGACGTCGATCCACTCCTGGGTAACGTATAACAGATACTCCCTAGGGTCTCTCCCCGAAAGAATACCAAGACCAATCCTTTCCTATATCAGGTGACCTCTTAGCACACGTGGCTGACGAGATCGCAAAAGGCGTACAGGGCATTTCATCCCCTTGTATCCTGTTCATCTTGTAATTACAGGGCGGCCTCTTTGCCAGGTAGGCTGCTCCGTTCAGTTTTACCGTATATCAGAGCGCGCAGCGATATACTTTCCGACATACACATACATGCCATGCAACGTAACCTCAAAGTTACTCGCGTGCCAACCTTCCGGTGTGTATAGTATACACATATATACACATCACACGTGATCCTTTAATTCCCAGCGTGATCCTAGTACGTACAGCTAGTCGTGTTCCTCCGTAGAAAAGTGGGCGCATTAGCTTATTAAGGTTAGTCTGCATATATATTTATTTTTTGGTCTTATCTACTTAGATACATTATATATAATTATTAGCTGCCGGTATACATAGATTTACAATATATATAGCCATATATTCCATTTTAATATATTTAATCCAGACCCTCCCCTCCCCTCCCCCTCCTGCCGCCCCTCTCCCCCTGTCTCGCGATACCCGTAGTCGTATACCGGTGAAATTTGACTGGAGCGGAGCCGAGTGGATGACTCGATGCTCCGAACTCGTAAGGATTTTATTGAGGAAGGGTTGCCAACGGGCGACCGACAAATCAAAGGAGAAAAACGCAAAGCGCTCTCGTTCCGGCCAGGTCGCTCAGAACGTTCCTCTCGTAATTACGAAATTGCCTCTTTGAGAGATCCGCTCTCGAGGTCGATTCTCTGTCTTCTTCCTTTTTCCACGAGATGGAGCAGCGCAACTGCCGGCCGCCTCCCTCCGCCACCTCCTCGTCCCTCGCTTACTCCTGGTCCTCTCTTTTTTCGTCCTCGTCATCATCTCGAAATCGGCAACGCATTACCCCCACTCGTCCTCGCGTTTTAGCCGCACCGAATCTCGGCCGTCGTTACCGAGGGTAATTTGAACGGCCGGGTCCACCTTATCCGGGACGTCCTCGAATCTTGTAAATCCGCCGAAACTTTGATCCGTACCGACGTCCTTTGTCGTATAAACGGTCAACCGTATAATTTATTGTCACGTCCAATTGCACCCAAGTGTCCAGTGCTCCATGTGTAACGCCTGTGAAAATTTCTTCCACTCAAGATCCATCCTATGCCGTGCGTTATTTCCAAAGAGAGATAGGGTGGATTCGCGCTAACTTTCTCATTATCATACAGCCGCATGCCATAGAGTATGTCTGTCTACGTGCATATAGTAGATACACGGTAAGTTCGCTACTGTAAAATGATAACATTATTCGTACACAGTAGACACCCATGCCGGAAATTAGAGATGCGTGGAGCGCGACTCTATCTTGACTCACGTCGTACCTGCGGTATCCTCGCAGCATCCCGTTCGGTTGAATTTCATTAAGTACCGAAGTTCGTTACAGAGGTCGTCGTATGGTGAGAGGAGGTCGTGTTAACTAGTGAATAACTTAGCCGAAGGTTCTCTATCGAGACCTGGATTAATTCCAAGAATCCAAGTTTTCGTTCACCGTGACTAAAGGGAGGTAAGGTACGTTCGCGATAACTTCATGTACCCCGTCTTATCTCGAGCCGAGCACGAGGTCTGACGTGGTTCTCGGTGTCAAAGGTCACTGTCGAGAGATCATGCAGAAATGATTTTTAAAAAAATATCTATATCCCGAAACGTTCGTTTGGACGCACAAAGTAGATTAACAGTCGATTGGCAGATTTTTAACGAGCGACCAACAGATCCTATCTCGATCCTGGCGTCGATCGGTCCCGCCGTACTGTGACGTCACGGCGTCGTTCAAGGAACCCCTCAAAAATTATTCACCCCCCGTACCATCGGTCTTTCCGCACTTGTTACACATGTGTACACCCTATATAATCCCAGCACCCAAGTTTACGTTAAGTTCGACACGCAATGATATAAGTTTCCTATATATATGTATATATAAAGACACAAAAATATTTCTCTCAACGGTCACAGAGCGAAGCGTTAGCGTGGCAGCGCGCAGCACGTCAAATTCTATCTCGGTTTTGTATCTAGTTGAAATTGTTTGTTTCGCGAATGCGCCATAAAAAGTAATTGCGAGGTCGAGCGTCTTAATGGGCGCGTCTCTGGGGCGGTAAGCGCCAAGCGGCGGTAGCGAGATGCGCGATAGCATTATGTATTACATACAGATATACATAGGTACATAAAACGGTTCCTGGGAATATAATAGTTTTAGCAACGTGCAGGTTGGCAGGGAGTTGATTGCTTAGAAATTCGCGAGAAAGGCACCTTGTCACGGGGATGAGTCTGGGCTTGGGTCAGAAGCGTGGGAGAATCACATAGCGGAAGGTCCTGGCCCGGAAGCCCATGCTGGGGTTCATGAGAATCCACGTCTGAGTAGGAAGAACATTGACACGATGGGAAGGACCGTTTTAATAGCGTACTAGCTATTGCTGTACGTGGACGTGAATCGTAGAAAAAAGTAATTTTTCAAAAAAAAAAAATTTTGAAAATTTATGAATTACAAATTCGAGCATTCTGAAAGGCAATGATGGTGCGTGCTGGGAAATTGATCGTATTGCCGTATGGAGAATAGATGGCGGGGAGTGTCTAGGGGTGAGTAAGGGGGAGTTCGCATAGTAACCGTAGGGGGGTGGAGATGGAGAATCGGTCTAGGTAACCTAAAAAAAAGTCTAGGTATCGGGCGCAAGCAAGGCTTCGTATCGGATAACTCGAAGGGCCGTCCCCAAGTTTCTACAAAGGCAATACTGGCGCAAAGGACATCGGGTTTTCGTTTTGCCGCGTCATCGTGTCTTCGGGCACAAGTGGCTTCTTCCTGAGGGGAACGGGTGGTGGGGAGTGTCGGATGCGTGAGAGCGAGAGAGACGGACAGAGGGGTAGGCACGCGTGCCAAGGAAAGACGGAGAACCTTTTATCCTTGGCCTATCGTCTTCAGCGAATATTCTCGTTCCCAGGTCGTCCATAAGGTCGCGGCTCCATCCTATCATCCGTGCCTGAAAACGGGTCGCGGTATCGACTCTGGGTCGTTCGCTATTTCACAGCCTGGTATAAGGGAGAGCCTTTGGGTGACGTAGGGAGAGAGGGGGCGGTGGAAGTGGAGGGGAGAGAGAGAGAGAGAGAGTCGAATCTCTGTAGAGATATCTGTTGGGTTCCGTCGTCCGGAAAATGAGCTGCTATCGCTTTGATTTAACCGACGATATCACAGCTGCCAGGGGAGCCAACCTTCAGCGTGTGCCATTCTCCTCTCCTTTCTTCGATCGGGCGTTAATCGAGGTTGGCTTTCCTATTGGCGATCAATCTTCGATTCCAAGCTCGATTTCCGCGTTGGATATTCCGCACGTGTATGGATTTCGCGAGGAGTTTCTCATTCGTCAAGAATTTTCGTACGGGAAGACTTGGTTTTTGAATTTTGCCACCTTCAACGTCAGGTTACGCGTACCGAGTATAGCAAAAGTATAGGCCGTACGCGTACACGGTTCGTCCTGGATCTTCGCTTCTGTCTCAATTCTTCTTCTGCTCCTCCTTGCTCCCGCCTGCCTCCTTCTTGGCTTCTACCTTCTTGTATGATTAATCGGTCTTGCTGTATCCTGACTGAGTGACCAGCTACAGCGCGGGACGGACGGGTGATTATTTCGCGGAGATCGCTCCGTCATCGCAGGAGGCGGCTTCCTCTGATCTTCACGTTTTAACAGTCTTATACCGTAATCACCGGGATCCTAGCGATATTGGGTGCTATCTTAACGTCCAGGGCTCGGACGTCCTCGCAGACCTCGTGGCAAGGTCGCCGATTCCAGTTCTCTTACCTTAGAATAATTTCTATTCTTACTTTGAGTCCTGCGAAATACCTGCTGTCCCGTCTACCTCGTCTCCTCTCGTCTCCTCACCGTATCTCTTCCAGGTACCCAGCATCCTTCTCGTAGACGTTCGGCCTTGCGATCCCGATGACGCGGACGAGGCTATGATTAATCAGAATGGCATTTGGCATTGTCAAGGTCTCGAGAATTAAGTAGGTCGATGACTGGGAGTCTAGAAACAGTTGGTAGCAATGCTTATCGATTGCCTTTCGATATTCGTGATTTGCATTGATACCAAAATACAGTTTTTTTTTTTTTTTTAATAAAACAGTGGATCTATTATTGATCCGCGATCGATCGGTCGCTAAATTCAGGACCTGTGCTTATCAGCTGTGAGATAGCGTAATTTGACGTATACGAGATGCACGACCAGCACGGGATCTCTGATATTGATCTGTTGGATAGTTAGAAATTTTTACTCGGTACGTTCTCATGAGAGCGACAGGTTCCCTGAGCGACAAGACAATTTCGTAGAACGTCGCGTGCTGCAGTGTCGCTCTCGATTCGGTATCCCAATGGAATTGCAGCCACTCTCCGCAATTGATTCAGCAATAACGGGTGGAAAATGGTGGTTGGTTGAGTCACGGAAGGACGAGGTCAGGTTAAGTGAGGTTATCTACGAGCAAAAGTCAGGTTGGGTTAGGATAAGCGACTGTCGAACTGACAGTAGTCGTCAAGTGCGACACTGAGTATCTTTTCTTGGATACTCTTGAGCAAGTAAGAGCGAGATAGGGAGCTTTCCGTGGATGCTGGGGATGCTGGAGCGGTTCGGTACCCAGAGAAGATGCGCTATCTGAGGTTAACGAGTAGTCACTTTTCTCTATCTCCATCTCTCTCTCTCGCACACTCGTTCGCTCACTAAATCTTACTCCCTCTCATCTTCACTCCTCCAGATGCACTTGGTCCAGAGATTTCTAACACCTACCAGTAATACCAACTTTGATTGGCAATCATTTCTCACTCAGGCCGCGAACGTTATTACCGACCCACTTCGGAGTACTGTGCAGTTCCTTTTTTTTTTTTTTTTTCACTTTTCACTGACGGTCGCGGAATATCGGAGAAAGGTGAAAAGTTTTGCGAAAATATTAGCCTCCCTACCGGGCGTCGAGCTTCTTATCTCTTATCTTGCTTTCTCGAGAGATTCGCTCTCGTGAAAGACGTGCTTCTCTCTGAGACTTGGCTACCTGAGGATTTCGTTTCGATATTTCTGGAAAAAAATTTTCATCTCTCTCGTTTCTCGTTAATTAGCAGATTTCTATTGATTAAAGACAATTTAATCGGGGCTTTATTGAACGGGGGGAAAAAAAAAAAAAATTACGGAAAGTAACACTAATTGGGAGTCTGCGAATGCATTTAATTTCATCAGGTCTGCTCGATACGAGCGATACGTATAATAGGAACGAGAGGAATTGCTTCGGGGCAAAAGCGTGTATAATGAGAGACAATAGCATTTCCGGCGAGGAGTAACGGAAGTTAGGACGAACGGGATATATCCAGGGTGAAGCTTGAAGCGACGAAGCAAGGGCTGGTGGATATCGAACGAAGTATAGGACGCGCTGGTGTTTTCTGGTAATTGTGAATAATTGGACAATTTATTAGCCAGGGGTTAAATATGTTAAACCGGAAGTCCCCCGAGTGACTTATTCGAACCGTGAGATTTTTGTTGATCTTGAGGAAAGAATATAGTCAGTCCCCTTTAACGTGCCCATGAAGACGTCAATGGACGTTTCTGTTTGCTCCTCCATGCAGCCCGCTAACGACGTTAATTAAAAAGTTTCCGGCTAGAACGAGGTGACATTTACGCGGCACGGAGCAATCTGCGTCACAAGACGACGCGGTGCGTCGCGACGTCTCTATAAAGCACCCTTTTCATTTCTACTCGTAAATTTTTTTTTTACTACCTCACAGCTTCCCTTTCCTGGTCCGGACCAGCGAAGACGGATGACGTTTATTTTACTGGTTACAGTGTGTATCGAATTCCTGAAGAGGCACGAGACCACCACGTGTAGTAGCCCTCCTACAGGGTATTTAAAAAGGTGCCACTAGGTACCGAGAAGAGTCCCAGCATCCAGGGAATGAAATTCTGGACCACGTTAAACCGTATCCCATTACGATGAGTAGATCAGATCTTTACCAAGGAAAGTACGTAGGCACGCGTGACCCGACGAAACCGATCTAGAACCGCTGGATCGATCAAGTTGGATCTACGGTGTAGAGATCTCGCAAGGCCCCAAAAACTTCATCGTCAACCGTGAGATTTTTCATCTCAGGATTCCACGGGCCTCGGGCTTGCGTTTACGTTCCCATAACGTTTAGGTCTTCGGATCCTAAGATCAGCCGGACCGCGCAGCATCCTCCGAGGTGATAGCCGATGTGATTGGCTCGCCACCCGCGCCGTGATTGGACAAAAAATACTAACTATTAACTCGAGCAAGCTTAGCAAGAAAATTGAGGAGGTCGATCGATTGCGCCAGGGAGGTCTTTCGTCCTTCATCCTGCTTCTCTCTTGGTCGCAAAGATCATCCGTTCAGAATGATCACTTTCGCCTGAGCTCTAAAGATAATAACAAAGCCAAAGAACGAGCGATAGGGATAATAAAAGATTTATGACGTAAAACAATATAAGACAATCATTAGGCTACACCTGCCAAGTGGTCCGAGTCCCCGCTCTTCCGGATCATGACACTCGTTCAGGGTCCCAAGTAGGGGTCTTCACGGCTGGTGATGATTTGTCGCTAATTAGTAGCGGCATTGCTCAGAACGAATCGCGTGTAGCTACGCATCCATACCTAGCTGTGGATCCACCCAGGTACCTGACCAGACCCACCCTTGTCAGGAGTCAGGAACCTCTGGAATAATATTTAAGTGGATATTGCGCCAGGAGGGTCCTCTGCCCTCTTTTCTTTTTTGGGACCCTCGAGGACCAGGAGGAGCGAGGAGAACGGGATCGAGAGGGTGCGAGAAAAGTAATCGGTCCGGTTTTAGGTATCTGACTGACTTATGTTCCTACCCACTGCTCGTGTACATATACTTGTACGACATACAAGGCCAACTATCAGCCAACTTTAATCCAGCTTGTTATTTTATCTCGGGTCTTGCGGCTCGTTAATTTGTAGCGAGTGCCGTAAAGTAGGCGACCTCACCGAGCCATTACGCTCACTCATCGACCCTCCTACTAGTTAGCTCCTCTTCAAGAGGGAACTCGGGTCGACTCCTTAACTCGAGCCCGGCCCGGAGCTTTGCACTTTGAAAGTTAAGACCAGAAGACGGCAGCGAAGATACCTGATGATAAATAATTATGTTAAGGACAAACAATCGTGCGAAATACAAAATTTAATTACCGCTCTGTTCCTAGTTGGAAGCGCAAGATCTGATCTTGCTTGGAAATATAATTTACACCGGATTCGTCTTATCTTATGAAACGCTTGTGTCTTACCCAGTGGAATTCATGTTGGACAACGGAACCAAAGTGGATGAACAAATTGCTGAGAAATGTTGAGAGCCAAGTCCTCGGTGTAGGTACTGAAACGAAATGGCAGGATATGAGAGAGTTTTGACTCAGCTACGTTTAAAGCACTGCGAAGCCTCGTCGAATGGCTTGGATGCTGCATTCACGGTGAACTGTGCACTGGGTCCCTTGCAGCGCACCGGGTCCAGGATTATTGCTTCCCGTAGATGCTCTTGGCGGAGCATACAATGCACCCCGAGCCATCAGCCACAGTAACCAGGAGGATCCTGCGTTTCTCCTTTTAACTTGTCTGTCTTGCTCCCTTCTCTTATCTCACAAAGTAGAGCCTTGCTTTCTATCCAGGTTACAAAAGCTCCCAAGCCGAGCATACAGGAAGATCTTGTAATCGTTTGTAGTCTTCGTCCGCCTTTCTCATCTTTATCTTCTTCCCCTTCGCCTCCCTATGCTTTTACTCTCTTGGATCTTGGTCTTTCGTGCTCCCAAGAAGAACAGGTCGTGTCTGTTGTAGTTTTGCTGAAAACTTTAGGTCCCCCCTCTCTCTCACTCTCTCTCTCTCTCTCTTATTTAGTTGGACTTTACCCTCCACGTCCTCCTTGTCTCATCTCGCTCTGCTATCTCTCGTACTCCGGGACGACCTTCCTCCGAACAATAGCCTTCATTCCGCGTGGCTTGCGACTGCTCCGCGGCGTGCAGCGATCGGCCATGCCCGTCATTCGATTTCAGAGAAAAATGCAATCTCCGGACAAAAGGAAAGTGCGAATCGCCAAGCGAGACGAAGAGGAAGCTGCTTTACGGAAAAGCTGCTACCTGACGCGTGAATCTCGCTCGAGGCTCCAGCCCGAGGTTGGACGCCGAGGATTTTACGAAGATGAAGATACAAGATTCATGTCGAAGGCAATATTCATCTCAAAGGGATTGGACCAGGATGCTGTTCACTTGTACTTAAAAGATTCTTATTTCAGTTCGTTGACCCCTGTAATGGTTTAGCTCTTAGTTGTATCAATTATAAATTTCACTGTTTTAACGAGGCTAATTACATTTATTTATTAAGGAATTAATAATGGCAACTCAGCCATGCACATATAACCCGTGTAATTGCCCAACCGGGGCCATTACGCTTTAGCTATTAGATAAATAGATAATAGATAACAGTAGATACATTGTCATGTAGGTAGGTAGGTTGCTAGGTAGAGATAAGTCGCTACCCTTAATGGAATGTGTCTGAGATGTTGTTATTGTTATTATTATTTTTTTTTAATACGCCACGTAAATGACGTCGGGTGGGTAATTGCATTTATTAAAATGTTACGCGTTCTAGTTCTCGCATGCGGCCATAGGAGAACGTAGTCAGCCTACCGTGGCGCCATGTTGGCTCGAGCCACAGTCAAGACGAGTATCTTAACTTTAAGCTCGTGCTAAGAGAATCGTATTTTCTTTAATTTCCACTTCGTTATTTTCTCTTGTTCAGTCTTTCTCTTTCTCCTTGTCTATCGTTCGCTCGACTTCAATCCCTTGTTAGCAAATGGCGGCCGTCCTAAAATGCGAGGTGGAGGGGGAACGCCTGTCGTTTCGCCGACTCGACAAATGCTAACCCATCAGGATACCCCAGCCTGGCAAACAGCGTTTACGATATTAATTAAGCAAGTCGCGAAGGACGGCGCTCCGGGTAGTAAATTAATAAATAGAAACCTAATTATCCAGGAGATTCGCTTGGTGTGCTCGAGGTGAGTGGAAGCGCGCCAAGCAATTACAATAGTGATTCCATAACAATGAGTATAAGTCAAGAGATAAATTAGGTAGCCATTGGAATTCGATTGGTGTAAGGATTAAAAATGAATTTCAAGTCCTAATTAGGATAATTTAAACGAGGACTTGTCCGAAGTTAATTAAAAGAAAAAAGAAAAAGAGGATTCTATCAGCGATTAAAAATTTTTTGCAAAGCCGCAGGCTCGCGCTTAAGCCTATCGTAATTTTTTATGCGACCTAAAGGCCGGTCCGCAACCTTGCGACAATTTTTTTTTGTTTTCCTCCTACCTGAATACATACGTAACGTGCACAGGTATACCATTCGCGTATGTGAATAATAGCCTGGTATAGCTAACGCGACGTACCAACCATAAAGGCGCTTGTCGTCCGACGAAGAAACGTATAGTATAAATTTGCAATGCTCGTTTTGCGAAATCCTCTCTCGGGGCATTATTTCGGACGGTTCTCTCCTGTATGGAAAGTAAAAATGAATATGCAGTAGTTTCCTGGCGTAGCGACGCGATATTTATGATAGCAAGTGTATAACATCCTTTCAAAGAAAAACTCGACGGCCGGCTGCCCACGACGATATACACAGCCGAGCTTTAGGAGAGTAGACTGTGCGTCGCGACGCCCCATCCTTGGCTCCCTAATTACTCGAGACAAAGTTATTGAGTATCGGGTAGATATTTAGGTCCGACCCGCACGTGAACTTCCGAAGATATCATCTGCCGATAATTTACTAGCTACCGACCTAATAGTCCGGTTAATGCAAGTCGTAAGACATATATGAGGATGCGCCTTTAAAGTTGGAGTTAAACAGCTTAGCTATATATATATATACACTGCAAGTACTTGTATGCCTTATGTACTGTGCATATAAGGACGTCGTACTACTAAGAACCAATAGGAGGATCGCCGTCGCGTGTCCCTAGAGATGAAAATTGACGCTCGCCTATTTCGGTAAGCGGAAGTGACTCTCCGACGGAGCGTCCCGACGCTGTTCACTCTGGTGCCTCCTGCAGTCGATCCGACCCTGCGGTCTTCCAGTACGTGCGACCGTTCCAAATAACCTGGCGTCCTCGTGATCCTATCGAGAGAAAAAAGAAGAAGGAACCTCTAGAAGCCGCCGCCACATTCCAGTAGCTGTAGGCGTCCCGACGCCCGTGGAGGTGTAACCTATGCCGACGTCGGGAAGGAAGGCGGTGCGAGAGAGGATAACAACGCGGACGTGGACGAGAAGGGAAACCGTGACGAGGGGACCGGAAGTGCTGTCACTTATTTCTGTTCTTTCCTAAGTCTCGCGAGACTTCTTTAGCAGGGAGGAGGGGAAGCAGGGACTGGGAGAGGAAGGGGAGCAGAAGACGAGGAAGCTAAACATTCTGAGGGCCGCGCAGTCAGGTTCTCTTTCTGTGCGCTTTTTCCTGTTGCACAATCGAAAGACATGCTGGAGTCTGTGTTCCTGCATGAGACGCTGTTTTATTTTTTTTTTTTTTTTCGAATAGCCTATCTTTTTCTTGATCGTCTAAATATAGCGCTAGAGAGAGAGAGAGAGAGAGAGAGAGAGGGCGCGTGTCTGTGCGCTAAGAGGGAGCAGTGGCTCTTAGTGCTTGCTACCATATTGAATGACGAAGAGGAGGAAGAAGAAGAAGAAGAAAAGTCGTATCTTCAATGCAGCGACGTCGACCAGCGTCAACTTGACAAATGGACCCCATCTTGCAAGCCCTCTTCAGGTATTCTATTTCGCGTAACTAGGTCCCGGAAGAGAGCTTTAACTTTGCTCATCCGGTTTCGTCCGATGCGACGCGACCTATAGGATTCGCTTTGCCTTTTGCTTCTAGCGGCTACTGGTTGTGCATGCAGTTATTAGTTTCTTGATCCGACGTAAATCCTGCAATGGCGCGCAAGTCGCTGCGAAACCAGTGCAAAGGTGAGGTTGGGATTATTTCATTGAATGACTCGCGGGTAGCCGGGAATATAATTAGTAGCTGGCAGTTATGAATGTTATATTTATAAGTGCCCGAGGAATTTATTCTAGGACCTCGTACATTTGTATGCGCGTTTTTCCACTTCTTCGTGGCGATACGAGGGATGCGCGCGCAGGTGGCTCTTGTTGGAATTGCGATTGCAATTTTAATGTGCAGCCTAGCGAGAATCGCTCCACTTATTACGGAAACAGCGACGGTATCTTCTGTCCTCGTGTTTCTTAACCTGGATTCTCCATTTTGAATTTTTTTACTCTTCGAGGTTCTTACCTTTCGTACACCCCACCCCTCTCTCTCTCTCTCTCTCTCTCTCTCTCTCTCTCTCTCTCTCTCTCTCTCTCTCTCTCTCTACCCCTTTCATCTTATCCTCACTCGCTACACATTCAATTCGGACTCGGATTTTACTCTGGAATCCAATATTGTTCCATTTTTTAGATCCGCTTACGTATTTCAAAGGGTGGCCGAATTCACCCCCTTGTAAGGGATGAAAATTATTATAGCATCCCTTACCGATGACGGTAAAACGGCCAGGCGTACATTATCGTAACGAGGTGTCCGTGCCCAGTGAACCGCGAGGAACCCTTAAATTTTCAGTATACCCACATAAGGGTCTCGCGAGTTTGGCGTGAAAAGCATTTCGAAATTTCAAGAAAATCGAACTTTGCGAGGCGCGTGTGTCAAGGTCAAAAGTCATTCGTTCGTGGAGACACGAGAGGTTAGGTTAAAGAACAAGGGGGAAAAAAAAGGGTAACTCGCTTTGAAATTCCGACCGGTTTCATCCCTAAAGAGGGTGTGTGTCACGTCTAATAGAGCGAAAGTTCATTCGACTTTTTCTTTTTTTTTTCCTTTTCTTTTTTTTTTATCGCACACGGTCCAGCGACACGAAAGGGTCGAGAGTAGAGTGGTAGTTGTCATCGTCGTCGAGGACGGCGTCCCGACGCCTCCGAAGGTATCTGGGGCCATTGAGAGTCCTCCCTAGTTCGGTAGCTTTCACAGTGGTAAAAACTTGTCCACGTATCTGCGTATACATACACGTCGTACTATACACGTACCCAAGAAGGACTTCAGGACACACCGCACCACGTATTTCCAAGTGCACAACTTCCTGAAGATATATTTCCCAGGGGATGGTCCTTTCCGTAGGCGCGGGACGTATGACGTCAAATTAAAAATTTAAGCACACGACACCGGCGTGGGAGTCCTTCAATTTTACCAGGAATGGATTCAGGCGCTTGTATACGCTTGGTAAAAATATACCGGGTGTCCTTCGAAATTAATTTTTTATTACCAAGCAAGATCAAACGTCAGGTTCGGTATCCTTGTCGCAATTTTGAATTTCGCGAAATTTCGTGTGTTATCGTGGATTCTTTTTTTTTTTCAGACAGGATACACGTGTACAGTTATAAAAAAAAAAAATTTTTTCAAATTCGTCCTGGGACCGAGTCTGGATGCTGCAGAGGATTCTTTAAGGGCTCTCAGAGGGAGTGGGTGTCAAAGATGATACGATGTGGAGGAATTCCAGAAGACGACGTCGGTACGCGTCCTGGTTTCATTTTTACCTTGACTTTCGGCACCCCACGTGTTCGGCCTCTGTGTTTGGAATGCTAATTAATGTATCAAACGTATGTGTATATATGTATACGTATATCCTTCGTAGCGCTGGGTACACTTCGTGAAGTGCTGGAACGAGTGGCACACTTTATTCACACTTCAGACCAAGCGGCAACGAAGTGGAACGAGATGGAAGCGAAATGTCTATACACGATATAACGGGTACAGGGTGCTTCAACGCTTTCCACCTGGATTCTGTTTTGGGGAAACGAAGCGCCTTCCTGTACTGGGTGGCTTCACTGACACTTCAAACGCAGCTGGTTAAGACTAAGTAGACGTTAAACACGAATTTCTACAGAGTGCGCGAACGGTGCGGAAAGCTGCGAAGGGTTGAGAAAAGTTTTATCCTTAAATTGAACCTCCTTGATTTCACGTGGTTTACATTGCAGACTTAAGTGTTTTCTGTTGACACGTTTACACGTCTTATTTTTCGTAGAGACTTTTTACTCACTTTCGACACTCTTACACAATAAGATCCCGTACGTTGTTCGATTGGATTAATGCTTCGTGTAACCTTTCGTACGGAAATAGATTTCTATTGATAAAATTCTATTTACATTAAAACAACACGGAACACATTTAATTGTCTTCGCTCCGTATATCGAACGTTCGCTGAACGCCAGTACAAAATCATCAATTTCGGAACACACTTACGATTAAATTACCCGTGACTTTTGGGTATTCTTACGCGAAGATCGCGACGTCCACGAGGATCCTGAAAAACGTCGAGGACTCTCGATAAGGACTTTCACTCGTCTTCAAGTAGTTTCATGCGGCTTTTCTCGCCCCCCCCGTTAAATAAAGAACGCAAAGTTCTAGCCGACAGTGACGCGTAAGATTCCATGTAAACGTTTGGCAAAACTTTCACGTAAGCGACTGCAGGTTTAAGCGAATGCAAATGAAGTCGCGACTGTACGTACGTATAAACGAGGTATCACTGCTCCGAGACGTAACTATCGAACCCACTTATCGTGAAGTTCGGTTCCGAGAGATTTGAGGTAAACCAGACACGTACTTGGGGATCCATCTGATACAGGGATGATATAGCGCGACCCGGATGACAGATAAGTACGTATGTATCCGGTAGCCCAAAGTATACCTTGCGGCAAGAAGTTTCCAATTTATTCTTCGCAGCAGAAATCTGCTACGTAGCTCAGGAGATTCGGGGACCCAATCATCCGTTCCTGAGACCTCAGCAGCCACTCAGACCCATTACGTCCTTAAAGCAAGAGTCTCGCACGTGCGAGGTCGCGGAGTGGGTGCGACGCCGGGCGTCGTTCTCAAAGCCCCCCCCCCCGACCCTTTGTCCCGTCGAGCGATAACGAAGAAACATTTATAAGTACGATAAGGATAGTGACATTCGAAATACAATTAAGTATCGCGACGTCTTGTTTCCCTTTGAACTTTCCATCGAGACGCCTTAAATTAACTCGACGCCTAACGACGCTGCCCCCGCGAAGATAACTGCCGCTGTCAAAACAGAGCACGCTGGAAGCTCTCTCGCTTTGAAGCGAAGACGTATCGCGATTCTACACCGCAGAGGGTGAGACCTGGGTGCCACCCCCGACGGTTGGCGTCGTCTTTGAGGGTGAGTCTAGTGGGTTGAAGCGTCGTCGAAGATCGTTGGAGACGTCGGTTGTACAGTCGCGCCAAGAACGACGCTCGCTGGCAAAGCTACGTGGGGGCCGTTTGCATAGTCAACAGAGTCGAGGGTTGAAAGTATCGAGAGTTCAGAAAGTTTCGGTTCGGAGCTGAAGGCCATTAGCTTGGGCGTCGCGACGTCGATCTAGCGTGTGGGATAATTGTCGACCATGTAACCGAATACCTTCGTAAGATCCTATCCGAAACCGCCATGCAGCGAAATCCTGAATCGCTGTCGTCACCTCCTTCTCTGTCGTCCACATGGATATCGGACCTGATGACTCTTTGGGTCCTTCTGGGTTACCTGAACGGTACCGCGTTCAGGCTATTCCTTTCTATGTACCCGGTGATTGAAAAATTACAAATCCACTTTTGGGCACTTATCTTTTGTCTTTTTTTCTTCTTTTTCTCTGCCAAGAGAGAGAGAAAGAAACTGGGCAGAGCTCAGAGTGACGACTCGTGGACCATCTCGTTGCTTCAAGCACGTATAATATTTACGCGAAATGTTTGCTCACGCTGATTACTGTTTGATCTGCCTACACGTAGGCGACGCTTGTGGCCGCGTGTCTTTTGCCTTCGCTGCAAGTTCTTCGGAGGAGACGCCCGGGCGTCGCGACGCGAAGAACGCGTCTTACGCTGTCTTTAAGAGAGTTAAGATCGATTTTATTTGACGTTGGGTATTTGGGAAAAAGGTTTGGAAAATATTTAAGCTACGGACGTCTGATGTGCGTGTGTGTGACACACAGGGTGTGATACGTCAGTGATAAGAAAAGATGAACTCTTGGGCAGAGGTCACGTATGCATCTATGTTTTATCATGTGTGAAAAAGATCTTCTCGTGAAAGCCAGACGTTTTTGAAGTTTGAACGCGTTTGCTTGGGGATCCTTCAGAGCTTCTTTTCAGCCTGGACTCTGCGAGTCCGCCTTGAGCTTTCAGAGCTTTGCATATCGTACTGGGATCTGTCTGCTTCTGCACTCTTTGATTCACATCTCATCTGACCGCGTTCTCAATTGCGCGACCGTCGTCCGTCTTCTTCTTTTTTCATTTTGAATGTAAGAAAAAATTTTTTTTTTTTTTCCTTTATCAATGTTTATCAATCTTTTTTTTTTTCTTCGTTTCAGGTAAGCTTGCACGATAAAGAGTAACGGAGGAAATCGATCTGACTGTTTTCTGAGTAAATCGTGAGTATTGAATCTAATCGAATTGAAAATATCGTGAGGTAATTTTTTTTTTTTTTGAAAAGAGGTAAAATTCATTATTTTACAATAAAATGGCGGTCTTAAGCGTTCGCTTGTATTTTGTCGATATGCGAAGGATTTTGAAAATGTAAACAAGAAAATTTTCATTTTATCACCATAGGATTTCATGATAATACAGATAACGCTTTCTATTCGCGACTGTCGACATGCGAATTTTCACGATTTTTTCAAGTTTGAAAAATAAAAATATTTTAACGACACGAGTCGCGCGGAAACGAGCGCTTGTTTTCTTCATAAAAATTTACGTCGACCCACGTCATTTCGCATCAATTTAGATATTTTTCGCGTCTGTTTCAATGCGAATACGAATGAGAAATTTAGCCGTAATTTTTTCTCGCAATTTTTCTCTTTATACGTCACTCTGTTTCTTCTCTCTCTCTCTCTCTCTCACTCTCTCTCTCTCCACGGTATCAACGTATACTGTTATTTCTATCTCTATATCCTTACTGTCCTGTATAATCGCCTTCCTCTCGGCATCCGCAAATATTTACGCAGCGTGGCAAACGCTCGATCATATTTGCATGACGTATTCACCACAATTTCTGAATACATTTTCACCCGACGTATTTTCCCGTATTGACGAAATAATTAAATCAGCGAATGGTCCATTGAAGTGGATAGCGCTCAATTAATGCCTACATAGGTCGGATTTCGACGCGAGAGGAACGCGGATGGGTAAATGGATTTTCGAATAATTGTTGCTCTCGAAAAAATTTTCAGTTAACGATGTTTTTCGCGTATCGAAATGACGATACTTTGTTTTATTTTTATAAGAGTTAACTCGTTTTTCTTTTTTAATACCTTTTTACATAATTCCCTTGACCGGACGAAATAAACCATGAAAAATGAAAAATACGTCGAACGGCAGGAAAAAAGCGTTGCTAATCGGTTTGGATATCCAGCACGTGCGAATGGCACTGAAGTGGAGGAAATAAAATATTTTGAAAAAAAAAAAACAGAAAAAAAAAGAACTTCAATGAAAATTCATTGACGTAGGTATATATGTAGATTTCGGGGAAACAGCAAATTACAGTAAGTTACGGGGAGGCGCGTAAAAACGCGTGTGTTTCCGCGAGGCGTAAAAGACCGGAAACAGGTATTTAAGTTTCCGTTCGTTCTATTAAAAGCAGATCCGGTCTTTGATATCCAATGAGCCGAGAGAGGCTTTCCTTTTATTCGAATTTCTAGATGGTAAAAGCTCCTTCGCCGGATGCTGTATGGACCGGGTCTTAGACCGAGTCTAAGTAGCTGCGTCTCGGTTTTCTGAGTACGTAAGTAGCTGCGATACACGTTGCTTATGACAAGTACCACTTTTACATGCTGCAGCCATAAGTAGCCTTAAGGGCGCTTTTACCTGGAAACTAATTAACTGAGACATCGAAGCAACGTATTAAGTACAGTGGGGATAATTTTATAATTATTCGAAACTCCGTAAAATCGAATTACGAATTTTCACGAAAGTCCAAGTGACTTAAGGTAATGATTTCTTGAAATTTTAATTATCTCACAGAACTTCTCTCGGGCTGATTTAATTCGACTTTACGTATCTAACGAAGGCGCACATTCTGATTTTCGTCCTACAAGGATATCGCGCCGTGACTTAAGTCGAGCAAAAAAAAATTTATTTCCACAACAAAAAACATTTCCAAATTTATTGGACAGTTTGCTACAAGATAGAAAAAAAAAATATCATCGCCGAATGAATAATCCAATAAAATCACCAAGCATGCAGTACGATAATAATCCAAGAATAATTTCAAGGACGCGCCGATCATCACGAACTAGCGATTCGCCGAAATCATTCTAAGAATGCATAAAACGTCAATGCGTAACAGTGCTTCCGGTGATGAACTGAAATTCCACGCGAACGACAGTGAATGTCAATTTAAAAAAAAAAAAAACCGTGATGCCAACCATCGAAAAAGTCAGTGTGACCAACCGATAAAAAAAAAAGAAATTTCTCAAATTCTCAAAACGATCTAACGTAACCTCAACAGCTTACGCGAAGATCTCAGATATCCTTCGGAGTGATAAAAAAAAAAAAAGGATCGTCGCGATGCTCGAAGAGCGTCGGTGATGGCGACGACACCTCGTTTGCTTTCATGCGGTGAACCGCGAGGACGATAAAGAAAAGTCCAAACTTTAAAAGGTTTATCAATGAACGCTCAATGGGACTGGGTCAATAGTTTCCCGGTCTTAAATCAGCGAGAGACTTGCATACGCGCGAGCGTGCATTACGAGTAGGTGAGTCATGGGAGGTGGTGGCTCCGAACTCCTTGGTCCCCCCTTGGGTGGTTGGCTGAGCTGGTAGCTGGTTGACTGGCGAGTAACTATACCTAGAAATCAAGTGTGGGTATACCGGTACTTGCCATTTCCGGCGAAGTCCTTGGATAGGAAGTCGTAGGCATACGAATGAAATAAGAATGAACGCCTTTTCCCATACCGGATGAAGTGGGACTTTATGGATGATCACCCGTTGGATCAGAGACGTTGCCTAGGTAGACTGCATGGACCATAGGAAAAAGATGTTCATCGCATCAGTGGCCCAGACCATAATCCGCTATCGGATAGTCACATCTGCAAGCTCAGTGATCCTCGAGCCTTGTTGGACCGAACCGTTTGAAATTTCTGTCAGTCCAGTGAGAACGTGCATGAGGTCGCCGAAGATAAGTTTGAGGACGCAAGGGTTAAGGTCCCCAAGACTCGGTTCCCGAGATGAGGTCGTACGTAAGGTCGAAGCTCGCATCAGGAAAGGAAAGTGGAACAAACTCGGCACGTAATCAGCCGGGTAGGTAGGGTAGGGTAGGTACTCGACTTGCCCGCTGAAGTTACGGCTTTCCGGACGGTTGTCCGAAGAATTTATGGTGGTCGAGATTAAGGTAGTAGGTAGCAGGAACGGTTTCGAGATCATGTACCCTACACGTAGGGTAGACGTGGTGGTAGCCTCTGCTGGTGGAACCGCATCGTCGCGTATAGAACGATCGTTGCAGCTCGATTGGTCGTCGACGTCCTCCTCGTGGTCGTCGTTATCGATAACACCAGGAGCCCACGAATACACCAGGTACCCCGGGTACCCGATAATCCTGACGGTCCGTTTGGCGGATACGCTCGATCGATGATCGGGAGTCAGCTGATGCCGAAGATGAGGCTTGGTCCTGGTACCATAAATATCATTTTCAGAAGGTTACCCAGAGTGGAAGGGACGAACGAGACCTTCCCGACGATACGGTGCCGACGGTCCTGATATCACCAGGATTGGCCATACCCCGAAGAAGAGTTAGCTACAGTCCACAGGACCCGGCTCGACGTTCGATACATCACGATCCCACCAGATATTGGAATAAAGGAGGTCAAGCTCATCTGTCTCCGGATGAACTCGTGTACCCATTTATTCGGGTACCCGCTCCTTTCAGTGATACCAATCCCTGCACGTAATCCTGCATTCGGGCATACGAGTAGCTCCATTTTCGCCTTTTCTCGCAGGATCTCTCGTTTCCTCTGACAAGACTGACTCGCATCCTTAATTTACCAGGCGTCCCGACGTCGCTATTTACACGCTTCCATACGCGCGCCACGGGCCGCGTCCCGAAACAAAGCGGCTCCGCTGCCACGCGGTGGTTTCGTTTTCTCTGACGTGCCAGCTATGCTGGGTCTAACAGGAGTACCAACCCACGTACTCGCACCAGAGGATCATAGTGAAAGAGAGAGAGACAGAGACGCTTCTCCTTGCTCTACATCTGTACTACGGCGTACAGTACCCACGTCTGAGCACACTGAAACTCTCTCTCTCTCTCTCTCTCTCTCTCTCTCTCTCTCTCTCTCTCTCTCTCTCTCTCTCTCTCTCTCTCTCTCTCTCCCTCCCTCTCTCTCCCTCTCTCTCTCTCTCCGTCTCGTGCAACGTTAGATACACTCAGCGCAGCTCAGCGTCTTCCGCTTTAATTAAACGGGATACGTTATACGGTTAAACCGCTGTAAACCGTATCATATCGCTTTGTCTCCTACGCTTATTAAGATAAAACAAGCAATTACGAGGTCAAGAGGGTCAATAGTTTCATCGTCGTAACCCCGGCAGCTCCGAACTCCCATGTCTCCTACCACCTTGTGTACCCGCAGCCCTATGAAAATATACAAACCGGCGCACGCCTCTCGGCATCGAGAAACCTTATGCAATTCCCATGTGCCTGCGTTGTCCTAAGGTGCCGTTCACAATTCGCAGCGAGCAGAGGGCAAACGAGAAACGGAAGAGCGTGGGCGTGCAGAACCGCAAAGAACGATCTTGCCCGATGATACCCGAGTCGCCTCGCAAGAAGAGGTACCGATACGCGTAATAAAGCAAGAAAGAGAAAGGCGGTAAATTCAAAAAAAAAAAAAAAGATACGTGTGGGTATCCAAGTGTCTATCGGTAGTCGCTGTGTACACACGAATACGTGTGCAATATTCACTGACGCATCGCGTGTGAACTTGGCTTTAGCAAGTTCGTTGGCACTGTAGTCTCGACGAGCAATTCCAGTCGATTTAAGGTAACGCGTGACGTACCCTGAAAATTCCATGAGATCCTGCGCGACATGTCTGACCGAAAACAATGGACCGACAGTCTGCAGGATATCGCGTTACCGGAATGCGAAGAGGAGTCCAGCGACGATATTGACGTTAAGCGTCGTTCGCTTGTGAACGGACCTTTAGTCGTGTCCGTTACGCGCGCTACTCTCTCTCTCTCTCTCTCTCTCTCTCTCTGAGCTATCGAGCTTCTGTCCTACGCCTAATTGGGCTGGATGACTTCTTGTTGACTACCGGAGGATGACTTCCGGTTTGAATTCTCCTCTTGCGGCTTCCACTGGCTGTCCGCCTTTACGCTAATCAGGTATACGTACTCGTACGTGCCGCTTGTCGGCTGGGATATATTAGGGCGAGAAACGAGAAGTTAGGTTAGGTTATTGTACCGTACCGGTATAGCGTGTAGAGTACCGTCTAAATATTTCAAGGTCCAATGAGCCTCAGTCCATTCATCTTCCGTTCATTCATCAACCACTGCTACGACGCTCATACATAGATGCATGACGCGACGCCCTGAGCTGCCATGCGAGTACATACGGTATGTGCATATGTGTATTATGCGAGTATGTATATATATATATATATATATTTAGTGGATGTACCAGTCAGTTACTATGTATAGTGTCGTAGTCATTCATGCTTGTTCCGTGGCGCGCGACTTGCCACTCGACTTGAAATTTTTACGCGATACTTCCGGATATTGTGCTCCTTGGCGTATTTTGAGTTTGGGCCAATTTTTGAGAATTTTTCAAAAAAATCAATTTCAGTCTTTCTCTCTGTGTGGATCGAGTTGGTCGATGTTCGACGAAAATAACGAGGAACAAAGAGACGTCGGGACGCCTAAGACGCTGTTTTTTTTTTGTAATATTTTTTTTACACTTTTTTTCGGGTGGACAGTTTAATGGTACAGATCGTATTTTTTGTTCTCCTGTTTATTTTACAATTATCTACACAATGGCGGATACGGTTTTATGGTAATTCTTTTTTAAAGCAGATGCACGGCTGATGACTGCGTGAGAAACGGTACTGGGGTATCGAGTGGTAATTGTGACGAATGGTATTGGTATTTATCAGGCAGCCAGAGACGTGTCCATTTACGAGACAAACTAAAATTGAAAGCCACGCTAGGATTTATATACAGTGGAAATGGATATTCCAGCGGGCGCCATTATAGCTGCGCACGGTTACGTAACGAAGGCAAACCTATGTATACCTAGAGGGAATGACAGTAGTGGGAAGCGAACGGACGAAATTAAAAGCCAACGCGAATGCGGTCAGCGAACGAAATCGTTAGATATTTCTCGGATTTTTTTGGGGGAATTTTTTTTTTTCTTTTTTTTGAAACATTTTTTTGTCACGTTTCCCGACATCTCTTTAATTCCCACTCAGCGAAGAGGGACTCGACCCAGGGACCCAAAAGCGAGCAACAAAAAGAATTCCGAAGGGAAGGCAAGGCGAATGTGTAATTTCTATTTTGGGGCTTTTACTCAGTCAATGCACTCCACCGCGAGGTAACAAATATTTGCCAAGGTACAAGGACAATTTTCACGTCCTCCTTCGTCAGATCACGTGACAAACAAGAGGACAGTCTTTCGTAAACGTCCCCCGTCTTCTTGCTCCTCCCGATCGTATTGGTCGGCCGTGAACGATAAACCCCTGAACGGGATCCTGGATGCTCACCCTGTGGTACTAGCCCGGTACACTAACCCAGCCAGCCAGCCAGCCAGCCAGCCAGTCCCCCCTAAAACCCAGGGTCCCTCAATTCCAGTCTTCGTTTGAAGTGTCCTCGAGCAAAGGAAATGGTCCGGGTCCGTAGCCGGTATAAAAATGGCTCCTGGACAATGGGTGGGTGTCCTCCCGGAAATTGTCCCGTGCGTTTCTACTAGGATGAAACTCATCGACGTTTTTATCGCATCCTTCGATGCCTCGTAAAGATACACGCCGTTTCCAAGTCGCCGGGAAGTTCCCGAGTCCAGCTTCCGATCCCGGATCATCGGTGCGGGAAGTCCAGGGCGAACACAGACGTTTCGAATCCTTTAATTCCATGGAATCCCTAACGTATATCGTTTAGGATAATTTATTGAATTCTTTATCGCCTTTATCGTGCTCTTATCGAAACTTTCTGTATAAAGATATTGCAATTTCTCTTCTCTCTCTCTCTCTCTCTCTCTCTCTCTCTCTCTCTCTCTCTCTCTCTCTCTGTCTTCTTCTTCTCTTTGGAACTGTCGGAATCTCTGGATCTCGCGTCTGGTGTCCATAGGTGGCGGAGGCGTCTTGGTATTTGCTGCACGAGGCAAGAAGCCACGAACGGGGCGCGTTCGACGCCTCGAGCGAGACATCTGTTCGACGAGCGTGGTTCTTGCTGGAAATAAGTAAAATAAGTAAAGGAGGCTACGGAGTCCCGTAGAGGATTTGTAAGCGAATGAGAGAGAGAGAGAGTCGGATGGATTCGTAGAAAGTAATAGAAAAGGAGAAAAAAAAATGGGCTCGTCGCTCTATTTATCGGTCTAGACGCTCGCGACGCGAGAAACGCATTGGGAAACATCGGGCGGGTTTACATCTCGTGAAATTCGTGCGACAAGGACTATAAATAAGCATCGGACGCGGGGCGGTATCGACTGAAGTGGCTTGAGTAAAAATATACATATACCCACCGTGCACTGTACCAGACGATGGAGGGTTAGGAGTTTGGCTGTACTTGGTCACTCGAAATGGCACGTGAATTTTGATTTTTTTTTTTTTTTTTTTTTTTTCTTATAAACTCATTATTCCTTGTCGTTTTTATTATTCTCCATTCCATGTTCCTCCTATCGTAAATTATCAGTAGATAATTCCTTCACCGCCCTAGAGGGTATGGCATCACTGTTGGATGAATTCAATGTAAATTCGTCTTGAGTCTGAAAAATATGACATTAAAAAAAAAAAGGACCAAAATATCAATACCGTCATCCATTAGGAATCTCACGAAGAATCAATCACCGATCAATATAAACGTCGAGAAAATTAATCGATTTTTCAAAATTTTTCTTTAATTTACATTTTTTCACCGGTATAACCGTACGGCATTGGGAGGACGTACGAGAAGAAAAATTCAAAGGGGGTCAAAGTTCACGGTGATAAGCATACGAAATATCGTCGCACAATTCACAATGTTTTTATCGCAAATTCGCGACTTTAGGGCTGCTGCACAGTGCAGAGCAGAGCGATAGCGTAGAATTAATCTGGCAATATGCCGCCTGCGTTTCGACAACTCAATACGCGAAAAGCATCGGACTCGTAACGCTTGGATGAAATTTTTTTATTTTTTTGAAAATACTTTTTCGCTTAATACCTTTTTTTTTTATAGGCAAACCGATAACAAATTATTGAGTGTTGTGACGCTTATGGCGATTCACACGGTTGCAGCGCGATACGGTCGCTTCATCGAATTCCATACTCATGTGCCTTTTTGTACTATACATATATATATATATATTGCATGGCCCATATGTGAATACACATGAGGCCAGGTTGCGGGGACGAGGGAGGATCGTAAGGGTAGAATCGAAACAGTCGCAAGGGTTGTTCTGAAAAATACCCCTTTTACGCCATAGGAAGGCTTCGTTGGTATCGATCGTTACAAATGGCGTAGCCGGCTTGTATATATATATATACACATAGCATACAGTAAAGATACATACATAGTACAGAATTCGAGGTAAAATCCTAGTGGGATTATCCTCTTATATCGTGCTATCAATATTACTTTCTGCAAATCTTCCTCGTCTCTCGCGGCATAAAATACCGTAGCTTCGCTTCAAAGAGACTCTCCGTCGCTTAATCACCCTTTTGAAAAATGATAACCAGCATCCCCCTATCTCCACTCAATTTGATCCACCTGTGGGAGAACTTGGAACTTCCTGCGTTACCGTCGGATCGCAGTTCGAATAGGAGTTACAGCCAACTTGAGAAATTTATTTCCCTATGGTTGGTTTGATTATCTTGATTAAGATTTTTTTTTTTTTTTTTTCAAATTTATTTACCCACCGTGTAGAGATTATCAGATTCCACAGTAAACCAGGAAGATTTCAGTAACTTTATATACTTCCGCCCACTGACAGTCTTGATCTAGTAATTATAGTTTCTGGGGTGATTTTTTTTTTTTTTTTTCAAATTTTTTGAATATTATAGACTCACTCCGTTTCCGGCCCTCTTTATAATTCCATTAAGCAAACTTTGAAATTTCCCTAGAGACTTGTCACTCGTAACGCCGCTAACTTTCCGCCTCACGCACAGTACCTGTTATATGTATATATATATATATACGTGCATGTGTATATCTAGAGTATAATAGGTTGGCAGGAATGCTCACTGGCCGAATGCCACAGTAGCTGTTACCAACCGGTGGAAACTAAAAGCGCACTCTTAACCTGTGACCTAAGGTCAGAGGTCGAAGCCTCGAGTACTTATTCACGAAATTAATTTTATTCGTTAGTAATCAATAGAGAACCTATGGGGTTTCCGGTGTAAGGATGATCGCAGGTGGCGCCAGCATCGAATTAAGAACGTTTTCCCCTATACGACCTGGATCGGTATTTAAGGCTAGGGAAGTTTAGCCTATAAATTTTAACGGGGCGCACGTAAGAAAATCCTCTCTGTGCAGCATCCGTACCAAAAAAGTTTTCGTGTAAACTGGAACGACCCTATGCACGCGCCTTGAGGCTTTACAACGAGCCTGTTTATGGCTCTTGGTCGTTCAGCGAGTTCGCCGGGTTAAGGTTATAAGAAAGTTTATCACTGGTACATCGAGATGAGGGGACAGTGAAAGTGACGTCAGAGATTCATGAAAATTTTTTCTCCTAAGATCGGATCCGCGTCTGCTAATTAGCCTGAGACGAACGTCGGCAGTGATTACGTCGAATCGAATGGAAAGACCTCGTGGTCTTACCGATTCTAAGTAGGTTCGCTTGCAGACCTGATCAGACGACTGGCACAATTTTTCTAGTAGGGAGTACCGTTCGCTAGTCAGACACGTCACTGACAGCCTACTGCAGGCTTTATACGGAGAATACTAAGGACGAAGGATAACGAAGGAACTGATGGATGGATGGATGGATGGATGGATGGATGGTTGGACAGACAGACGGAGGATCGATCCAGCAAAGCCGCCCTTACGTAAGACTGGAATCCCTTCCACGGCCGTCTAGGACGATCCACTCGTCATCCTGGAGCTAACGAAAATTAATGTTTCCCACGAAATCCCTGAGCTCGCTCTCTTTCTCTTTCGCGGGAGAGAGAAAGGAGACATATATATATATATAAAACGACTTTCACCCAGCGACTCATAACTCATTGGCCGAAACTAGATTTCTTTCATCTTCGTGGCGCCTCGGCTCGCTGGTTCTGCCAATTGGACGCGGGTCCCGCTTTTCCACGAGGCAGCCTTAATGAAAGTCTCCGCCGGATGAAGATGAGCAAGCTCAGTCGTCTCGAGTCAAGTCCTACACCTACGTGCGATACGTATTGGTGAAAAAAAAAAAAAAAAAAAAAAAAATTCCAATATCAAAAATGTCAATGAACTCATCGCCGAGTGTGATGACTTTTGGAATGTTTTTTTTTTTTTTTTTTCTATAAAATTTTATAAATTTTGAATTAATCATCACCGATACTGGTATCCGTCGGTAAAGAAGATCTTACGGTATGCTGGAGAACGTAATTCAAACCGCATCGCGGAGAAACCGCAAGCCCGGTAACCGAGGGATCGCCTGGCGAGTAAGCGTAGCAGAAGAGGAAGTGCGGGAACAGGAAGCGGAAATGAGGGAGCGAGATGGGAAGGAAGGAAACAAGGATGAGCTGCCATAACGTGTGTGTGACTATGTGGCCACTGGTATGCGATGTCATTAGAATGAGCTACGGTTTAATTGGATCATCGAGGTCAGGGACGGTCAAGGTCGTACGGAACCCCGAGCCAACTTTCTGGCCCGTCCCGACGCCTAACGTGACTCCAACTACGACACCTACTCTCGCGTTTGTTTCGGGATGAAATCATACTTCGAAAATAGTTTGCTCGCTCGGCAAATTCGGGCAACGTCATCGCGAGAATTCGTACAGTCATTTTTATCGTGCTTTCTTTCCGAAGTGAAAAAATTCAAAATTTTTATCTTTTCGAATTTAATAGATAACACTCACTTTTTTTTTAATCTCATCTCATTCTTATCGCTTATAACATACGTGGCACCATTAAGATTCGCGACGCGCCTGACCCCCCGTTAAGTGGCATGCTGTTGGGCCAGCAGCTCTATCTGGGTAGCAGGACGTACCTGGGTACCCTCTTAGTGCGTGAGGACTGGTATGCCGAGGACAATGCCACATTAACCTATGACCTCTTGTGTATGTCGGCAGGTCCAATGGGAACGTACATCCACTTAGTCAGGTGCCGTTACCATTGTGCCTGTTATGCAATATCCTCTAGGATCCTAGGCTACGAAGGCTATCCTGACTGTAGCTGATTATATGATATTCAGGCATATTATGTACTCTAGCATCGATATCTGGGTATTATTATATATATATATAAGTGCAATGATAAGAGTATATAACAGTGATAAGACTCGGCGAAACTCTCCCAGAGGCCAGTCACGTAGAGATATCCTCCTGGGGGCGTCTAAGCAGAAGCTTTTTCGGACCGCTTCCCGATTCCCAAGCGAAATCGGCTCCGAGTCCTAATTATCGGTTTCCATCATTGAACTCTATTAAGCCGAGCTTCGATTATAACTTAGTGGGAAAAGTTTTACGAGAAGTTTGCGCCATCTTCGGAGGCTGATAAGGAAGATGCTGCGCCAGTATTTTTTTATTTATTTTTTTTTTCTACACGCTGCACTCTAGGGTCATCGAGGTATATACGCTTGTTATCTTATAACTAATACACGTAAGTTGTCTTTTTCACTATCGAAAGATCTAATAATTCGATTTTTATCTTTTTCAAAAAATCCCCCAAAAAAATACGAAAAATTTCCCAGTAAACTGAACACGGGTCTGTATAAAATTTTGTTGACAAATCGTGATTTTTCTCCGAAATGGAATATTTAAATATTTTATCATTAATCTACGTGACGTCACGTAAAGCCACGTGTCTGAGAATGGCATTGTCTGCGAACTGTCAGAAAAAAAAAACACACACACACTACAGCATATGGATGTACGAATATTATTGAATGTGCATATAGATAAGAGGTAATTAGCAAAAAAAAACTGATAAGGTGATAACTTGATAAGCTTTGCGAAATGTTGAAATGGATGATTCGTAGAACGAAGTATCGCGTACTGTAGAACGGCCAGAGTGAATAAGGTGAGTAAGCTGAATGAAGCTAGTAAACGACGCGTCGCGACGCCCCCAACAGAAACGTCGGCGTATGCATACTCGTCCTTATCTCGGATGGCTGGTAAGGAGACAAGGCATTACGCAGACAACGCGACTCCCACTACAGTAATGAGGTCGCCCGATGACAAATCCTTTGAAATACTTCCTGCGAAGGTTCCGACCTCCAGGATCCCTCGACCTCCGCCTCCTCGAGGTCTTCGAGCAAGACGCCTTGCGCTACGCGACGCTGTACCCGTCCTCTTTATTAAATACGAAGATTTCCAAAGCGTCCAGGACCCAAGTCCGACGTCCCCATTGGATCCTCGTTCCTGGATCAGAGGACGCCGACGTCGTCCCTCCTCATTGAATATTAAGATGATTACCCAGGAAAATTAGGATTTCATAAACCATAGACGACGGAGGCTGATCAATAATCCCTAAGAGAGAATCTGGTTAATTAATGAGGACAAGAAATTAATCCGTGCTACTGGGATGCTGCGCCGCGTCGCGACGTCGACCCTTCTAAGATATGTCGATCCCTTGGGATTCGAAAGTTCTTGCGGATGGCCTTTCTGCGCTATCTCCTTTCTCTTCCCGGCCCGCCCCCCCCCCCCCCCCGGTCCACCTCCCCTTTTCATCTGGCAGAGGCTTAGGGCTTTATATCTATATACATACCACTGTGCTCCCTTGCGGGCGCAACGTGACGATGGATTTGGCACGTTACCCACTGTCGGGTATTTAATGCTGAGAGGAGCAAGTTCACCAGCTCGTTCCTAGGGGGCGAACTCGTGAATCTCGAGGAACACGTTGCTCCTGAGAGAGAGAGAGAGAGAGAGAGAGAGAGAGAGAGAGAGAGAGGAGAGAGAATAAAAGTGAGAGTGTATAAGAGAGAGCGTGGAGAAATTAGAGATGTAACTGGTATATATAAAGGTTAAAGATACAGGGTAGGGAGGATCGGGAGGTTAGGGTAGGAGATGAGGATGGGATGCTGATGCTGGACCAAGTCCAAGTCGCAGTGCCCACGCATTCTGGATGCTGCTAGAGGCCAGGCCTCGGTTTCTTTACTTACACGTATAGTCCCCTCCCTGTGCTCCGTCCCTCGTCCACGAGAATTCCCCTCGGCAGACACTGGCGAGCTACCACACTTCGCTACTGTTGGTATGTACACCCGGTACGTGCTGTGCGATCCAAACATTTGGACGTTTCGAGGATCAGAATTCACAGTGAGTACCTTAAAATGCTTCCTTCAGGAAGTAAAAGACTAGGGACGGCAGAAGAGTCCGTGGTTTTTTTTTTTCAAATACTTAAGCAGTGACCCTAGTAGATCCGATGTCGATGCAGATCGGTACCGGGTGATCCATAATTTTTCCCCCAATTCTTAAGCAGCGAACCAGGTAGATCCGATGTCGATGCAGATCGGTACCGGGTGATCCATGATTTTTCCCGCAATTCTTAAGCACTGAACCAGGTAGATCCGATGTCGATGCAGATCGGTACCGGGTGATCCATAATTTTTCCCCCAATTCTTAAGCAGCGAACCAGGCAGATCCGATGTCGATGCAGATCGCTACCGGGTGATCCATGATTTTTCCCCCAATTCTTAAGCACTGAACCAGGTAGATCCGATGTCGATGTGGATCGCTACCGGGTGATCCATGTCTTTTTTCCAATTCTTAAGGCAGTAAAATGCAGACCGGTACCGCATGAGGTCTCCTGGTGCGTCGCCTATATCGATCACAGTGGATCAAGGGGGATGGCTTTCCGGGGTATAAGGTGGCCGATAATGGAAGACCAATATTTACCAGGTCGCCGCAATAAACAATGCCAAGCCCAATAAGTCTAAGAAACTTCTGGAAGCGTCGCCGTCGATTAATCGAATCCGGAAACTCTTCCCTCCGCGCCTCCTTATCGGAATCGTTCGACGTGTCGTACGCGCCTAATCCGGCTTTAACGCCAAGCCGATGGGCGAGGAATTGGAGTCCTTCCACCACCTCCAGGATCACGAGGAAGCCTTCGCGCAGCCATCTATGGGAAAACCACCCCGAGCTAGCGAAGCTTCCGCTTACAATCCGTTTCACGTAAGCCACTCTGCCGTTTCCCTTAACTCCCTGGGGAGCATCCTCCCCTAGGTTAAGGATATTTCCCATCTTCAACCTTCTCTCCTACCTTTGAGAAAATCTCTCGTTATCGCCCCGCCCCCTCCACCCCTCCCCCACAGGACTCTCTTGAAAATTCACCATATTTTTTGGACACCGGGTATACAGATCTTTCGAAAAAAAAATCCTCGGGAATCAAAGAATCCACGGTTGTAACTCTTCTATGGGCTGGACCCAAGCGTGGGAGATGCTGGAAAGTGGAGAAGAACAAGAAGAAGATGACGATGAAGCGCCGCCGGAGAAGTTAGGTATAGGAAAGTGCAATGCACTTCTGTTACGCGTCTTCGGTCTCAGCGGGCCAGACACAATAAATAAATAAAATCCCTACCTATATACCCTGCCCCCTCCACGGTAGTAGGTATGCAGTGTGGCCAACTTAAACGAGAATAGCGCGCTTCATAGGGTGTCTATTTATATTCCAAAGCCCATTGATCGAACAGCCAGCCAACGTATCGGTATCCTGCCTGGAAATTCTCAGCCTTTTCAGGAGATGATTGACTGCTTGTATTAACTTCGTTATTCAAACAAGAGAATCTCGTCAGGAAGGTATCCCACCCCCTTGGCACCCACCGACGAAAGGCGTCGATATATCCGTGCCAATAACTATTGTTACGTATAATATGGGCAAATATAATTTTTTAATAAAAAATTTTCATTACGTATTAAATTAATAAAAGGACTTATTATTAATTTCGAGTCTGATGTTTAAAGAAAACACTAAATTTTTTTTTACATGTACAACGTTCTATGCTAAGTAGATATATATATATATATATATATATATATATATATATATATATTGTGTGAAAGGAAGAGTTATCGGCTATAAGGATCTCGACCAATCAGAATGATTAGTTGTCGGATTTGGTTATTGTTAAATCAGTCTGTGTTATTGTCAAATCAGTCTGTCTCGGGACACCGACCGAGGTGTCACG
>JARQSV010000393.1:793393-817605 GCA_030142285.1 Calameuta idolon
GCATCCAGTTGCGTTTGCTGATTTTACGCGACCCCAAAGATCAGCACCTGCGGTTGCGTTTCTCGATTTCACGCGTCCCCAAAAATCGAAAGGATCCGTTGAGCTACCGTCTTTCCGATAGGTCCCGTCAGAGCTCTCGCTCTTGGTGGAGCTGGGCCTGGTCCACCCCAACTCCCAGTTCATACCGGCTCGTCGATTCCCGGTGAAACAAGAATTGGCTGGCGCCCGCCTGGCTTGCGGCTGCACGAACGAAGCGTGGACGGCCGAAGGTAACGTAGGTTGGCTATCGAAGATTAGTTCCTTCGCGGATTACGTTATCGGTGTCGCGCTAAGAAAAAAATACGTTACAATATATATATATGTATAATTTATCGATTTTATATTATTATAAATTTATTCGCGTCTTACGTTAATTAATTTTTTGTTTTTTTTTCATTCTTTATTAATCGGTTACGTTCGCCTACGGTACCGATGATTAGTACCTACTGTTCTTATACGACCGTCACCGATTTCACCGGGTGTTCAACTTTATGCCCATGAGCTTGCGGGCTTTCTTCGACAATGGATTACGTAACCACCACCACCGTCTCACCTCATAATTCACTTACGACCCTTAACTCTTTCCCTATGGCTTTCCTCTTATCCAGGTATTCCCACCTATACCTTAGTTATCTCTTAGAGTTCCTCTTCGACATCTACCTGGTTATCATTCCCTGGAGTTCTTATCGTAAATCCGTTTAGACGCAGGCAGGTTTGAACATTTGACATTTCTTGGAGACGGCGAATTACGTCATCGGTTACCTTCAAGGAGATTCCACGTCATTCGAATTAAATCTGTGACGTTTAATCACGTGGTCCTATGACATCGTTACGGTCCACGAGATGTATTTTTTTTTTGACAGACCAAAAGCCACGTGGTCGCTGTACGAAAGGTCGCAAAATATGCGTATGCATGATTTAGCACTCAACGTAATTTATTTTACATTGTTTTATGAAAAACCACGTGGGATTTGTCGGTGACAGCCAGCTGTCAAAAACGCACGTGGAACTCGCGTCAAGGAATTGACGTTTAAGTATAAAATAAAAAAAAAGCCTATAAATATTTTCATGCCTCATACGTATTCTTGGTATCGATGACGTTTGGCTTTTTAGGTATCGAATGTTAACGTCCCTCGAACCCTACCCCATTTTCTTTCGACTAACCGAAGGACCTTCGGCCATTGTGATTGGTCGCACAGTGGACTAAGGCTAAGGCTCTCTTCTGTTCCTTCGAATTTATTTCCTCCGTGTGGCCGATACGTGACTTGAAATTTCAAGAAACAGAGTAGTTCTCTTCAAGGGGTGACTTTTGAGAGAGAAAAAAAAAAAATTCAGTATCAGTCATAGACCGGATCAAAGGACTTTTTTTTACGGCTCAATGATATTCAGTAACCATATTAAAGGTAGTTTCACACAAGCGACCGATCATTTCTAAAAGATAAAAGTGCATCCTTACGGAGACCAAATGATCGGGATGCTGTGCCAGTGCCGTCCGTACCAGATGACTCTTCACGTAACGAGCAGTTAATTATAAAAAGCAGCTGATTGTGAATGCACCTTTACGTCGTAAAATCTAAACTCGAAAAAATTTCCAAAAAATTAAACACCCTCCAATCGCACCAAGTTTCATCGGTGATACCGAAGGATTATTTTCAGCGAATTCTCAAGATCTCATTTTTCCAAGAGAAATCGACTTCCTTCCCCAGGCACGTTCGATTTCCTCTTGACATCCGGCCAATTCCATACTTCGTCCAGAGGACCTCGTGCACGGAGGATCCTCCGGTTATTTTATCCCGAGCTGCGAATTCTCTTCCGGAGGATGGACGGGAGACGAAACGGGTCCAGGACACCGTAAGGAATTCTCGATCACGTACGAGTCGTTTACCAGCCGAGAGTTCGACATTGTTTTCAGGACACGATGCTCTTCCGCACTTACTTAACTCCTAAGTAAGGTTAGACGCTGCTCTCCGTTATCCTGGAACGCGACGTCGAGTAGGTTAGGAACCCAACCTGTCCTCACGCATTTCGTGAGGGGACCCGGAGGACGATCTCTTCACCGTGGAAGCTTAACTTCTCCCATATACGGAGACAACTTCCTGGCACTCCAACCAACATGGGATTACATGTGAACACGACTTTACACACATACCCATGGTGCTTCAATAGGTCCGAATGTAACGGGTGAATACATTTATTCTGTACTGACCAACCAGCACGTACCTATGGGTATACACGAAAGTTAATACATAGTCGAATGCAGATAGTTCCAGGGCAGAATACCAGTACGTCGGTAGGTAGTAGGTAGGTAGGTAGGTACCCAGAGATAGGTTAGGATACCTGCGAGCAATGAATATGGAACTGACGTTGCCTCCGAAACTAACAAGTTAACTCGTTAACCACGCTAATTAGTTGTGGTGCATAATTACACGCTTAGAGAATATGCATACGGAGTCCCTTGTACGTTCGTTAATAATGTTTGAATGGCGCTGCCCCTTTTCTGAGGTATCGACCGGGGCTCTGCCGGGTACTGATCGTATCTTATTTCTTGGCGATTCTAAGATATCGATACTTTATGCCGTATCTCGTTCTGGGGATGGATCGTCCTGACCCGGGTCCTCCTGGACATCGCGTGGGTCTACGAATGTGGCGTCGCGTTACCCCAAGGATTGAATTCTGCGATAATGAGTTTTTATTGTCGGCCGTGTAACCGTATCGCGTAGGATTTTCCGTTGAGTTTGACCGCTTGCGAGAAATCGGAGGAGATTGGCCACCTGGCGGTGTATTCGTGGAAGCTATATCCTTAATGGTCTTGCAGACTCTTGTTAAGGGGATTTTTCGATGGACCGGAAGTGTCATTCTTATCATTGGAATCCGCGATTATATCGTTTACGTACACGTAAGGGAGGGGCAGTCTGTTTGCTTCTTCTTTAATTTTTGTGGAACTTCGTTTACTTCAATGCTGACGTCCGTGGACATTTTGGGCAGACCCTTAGGGAAATAAATAATGACTTTTCGAGTAATTAGAAAATATATCACGGTTGTATCGGCTTTAAGTAATTTTTTTAGAGCTGCCCATCCTGACTCGTTCTTTCTGATCTTTCTCTGTATGGAATTTGTATTGTTGAATTTTTTGAAAAATTTTGTAACCGACTTTTTTTAATTGCACGGGTATTCCCCGTTACCGTACTGGAATATACGATATTACCTATACTACAGTCGGGGATTCCCCTTTCTGCCAGCCAAGGTAGACGCTTTCAGACGGTGAACGTATCTGTCCTGGTTTAAGGCACTTTTTATCATTTATACTCCGAAAAGCAGTCGAATGCGTATTGGAGCATCTACGGGCTCTAGGGTCTCTCTCAAACTTTCCCGTAAACCTGGAATATGGGAGTGACGTAAAGTTTATGGTGCCGCAGCCAGAACTAATATGGCCTGGGAAATAAAGGTAAATGGCGCGAAGCCACGAAGGCACCTATTCTCGTGTCGAGGGTGGAAAACGCGGTAGCAGAAGTTTTCATCCATACAGTGAAACTGAGCGAAAGATTTTCTGCCTCGCGAGTCCCATATACTTTTCATTTTAAAGTATAAGAAAATACATAAATACATACGCATTCCTCCCGTACACTTTATTCTATATTGATTTCACGCCAGTAATTTTAACAATATCGAATCATAGTCTAGAATCGATGATCAAAGGACACAAAAGCCACCCCACAATGCCCATACGGTGAAAGCACAGAACGGAACGAATGAATCATTCAAAAGCCCTATAGTAAATAGTTTCCTCGTAACTCGTGCACGCCTATGGAAGACATATTACTCAATAGACATAAGACAAATGATTGCTCGGCGCCTCGGCGCTGGCCTATTCAATACGCCTGTCAAGCAGTCAACGGTGTATTTGTAGTAAAAGGCCTATACCCTAATGCCCGTAGGATTAGGCCGAGCTACCAAAGAAGGGTTCGCGCGACGCTGGTATAAAATTCTAATGATAGATTATTTGCTAAGACTGTACCATCGATATATTAAGATACCAAAGGACGCCAAGATACGTATTAGGGACTCTTTACCCGCGTGGGTAGGAAGCTACGAATAATCACTCTTAGAAGAAATATAATTTCTACAACCAAACACGAGCGTCCCAGTGTCACCACCTTAGCAAGCAAAATTTTCTTGTCGGATGATCAGGGTCTCCACGTGAAAAAAAATAAACTAAAATCTCCATAGACGCGGTCCGATCGGTCGCAAGGAACCCAACACTCGAATTACTCATGCTAAGCTTGCTTTATACCTGGGCGCGTTATTGAAACGCCTGGAAGGTTCTGGAAGGAATTGTGTCTGGGACACGGGGAAGTCCCTAACTCGCGGGATTACGCGAAGGAGAGAGATAGGGCTTTTTAGGTCAGGAACGAAACACAATATCTGGGGCTTATTTATCACCTCCGAGCACCACCCCGCCCACCCCTCTTTTCTCGATTCAAACGAACCTCCCCCGCCCCCCCCTTCCCCTACCTCTACTTCCGTTACAACCGCCGAAACCCAAAATACCGACGTCAAAGTCGACGCCACCTACAATCGGAGGGGAGTGCTTTTCATTTTGAAACTTAATGTCCGCATTGTTTAAGGGACGATAACAACCCCATTATATCTGCGAAATTTCGGCGAACGTTACCCCACCGACTTCGACATTGAATTTCCTCTTTGCTCTTTTCTCTTCACTCCAAAGCCCGGACCTCGCCCGGTCGGACGAGTCAGTCGGCGATCAGCCAGTCATCCGAGCAAACCAGCCCGTCAGCCCCAGTCAAGTTGAGAGGAGCCACGCGGATTCCAATCGATACACCCCGCAGCATCGCCAAGAGGTCTTTGTCTTTAACAAGGGATGAAAATTTCCTTGGAATTTTCAAGGATAACGGAGCTGCTCCTACCCTCGTGAATAATTATTCTTTTAACCGTCTATTGAAAAATTTACACAATAGGTGGCGACACTGTTTCTCCTTCGAACACAATACTGCGCGTCTCCTGTATTAGCATATATACATATATTATCTAACCTCCGAGACAAGGCGAGTCCACGATGTTAATAAAATCCACCCCTTGGTTGGATCCCCTGTCGAGATGCTCTTGAAACGTAACCAAATATCGTACTGGCCTCTATGCTATCTGAATTCGTTAGGAGCTCGAACGCGGATATCCAAGGAATAATGTAGAGTCACGTTTCGATACCGTTTTCGAGAATTGTGGTTCTCTTTTTCGCTCGAGGAAAAGAATTGCTCGCGGGTGCCTGAATCGTTGCCGAGAATTAATTAGAAATAAAAAGGGTTCAACGATCGGGACTGAAAGTACGTTGGGGATCTCGAGGATTCTGAAAATAGCGTGGAAGGGCTGGTATCGTTAAAGGGGTCAAAGGGCTTTACTGACCAGTCCTGGATGTAAGGGGTAGGAAAGAGCACGGAAACGAGTACTACCCTTGGGTTCGGGGTAGCGAGCAGGGCGAATAGCTGTGCGAACATAAATTTGTTGGAGCTTTCCATATATATATATATATATATATATGTATATGTATAGGAGGTATATATGTATATATGCATGTATAGATATGTAAGGTCATAGGTTAGAATTCCCTCGCGTCGCCAATCTATATGGAGGTTTAATATGAAAGAGTATAAATTAGACGTGGCGGCGTGTGGCGCTTAACTTTGAGAAACTTTATATTTTTTTGGAATAAACTATTAACGTTTTGTTGAATTTTATTATTTCAATGGCCAAAGTCAACGAAGCTCATGTTTTTGGAGCGAATGTGTTTACGATTTTTAATTGACGATTTTATGGGGCGAAAATGACTTTTTTCTTTTATTTTATTAGACATTTTATTTATACGCTGCTTTCAGTTTGTGGTGATAAGGATCTGAAGATATATATATATATATATAGTTAATCAATCGATATTGTGTCCATAACTCGAATCCTCAAATTCCTGAAGATGATACTTCACGAGATAGTGTATACACTCCAAAGGATAAGGACACTCGTCCTTATGTCTACATAGATTTGATTTGGATGCTATTATCGAGGATCCATTTATAGTTAATTTTCATTATTGATAAGAGAAGTTATAGATTAGAATAAAGTACATTAGGTTACACGGTGACGATTAAATTATACATTTTCAGTAGCTGGGTAATCTTGATCTCTTCTAAAACAAAAATCCACCTATGTTTAAACTCTGCTATTTTAACATTGAGTCAGGTTAGAGTATTTCCAAATCAGGTATCGGTGACGTAGCCGCTTATGCCGTTTGCATGAAACCTGACGCTCGTGAAAATTCCCGAATATCGATATTTTATTAATAATTCGAGACTCAAGTATTTCGGTGCAAATAATTTTTAACGAAAATTATATTTTATTTATGCTATCAATTTCGAACCGGATGTACCTGTTGAGGATGCCGAAAGTATCGGGCAACTTTTAAAAACTAAAAATCCACAGGGATCGATGATAACCCGCAAGATTATCCCGTATACAATACAGCGATTTTTTTTTTTTTTTTCAGAAAAAAAAGGTCGGAAAAATCCAAGGAATTTAAAAAAAAAAATCGAGTAGCGATCGCGAGCAATTTTGTAAAGTGCACTCTACCATACCGATAAGAGAAACGCATATCGGATATAACCGATGCCATAAATCATTCCGCAGATCGGCAGTTCATCTCGCAGCCGTCGTTGCTACGTCATACCTCTCCTTCGTTTTCTATTGGCTCCTCCGCACGGTTCCCGGCTGGTATGACGCAAGAGTCGTTAGAAAATCTTTAATATAATTTTTTTCTTTTTTTTCCCCAAAATTATCAACCCTTTTTAATGCTTCCACGTAAAACTGTACGTTAACTTGAAAATTAGCTGTCGAAAGTGCTTTTGGGATTAAAAAAAATTAAAAAGCTTAATCCCTACTCTTACATTGTGTCTACCTTACACGTGGTATATATATATATATATATATACCTACACATGTATTTACGTGGAGAGGCACTTTCGTGCGCGTTTTCATAAAGAGACCGAGACAAAAAATGGCACCGTGAAACATTGTTGCTTTACCCGCGTTCGTAATGGGTGGAAGGCGAAGGGAAAGCCGGGAGAGAAAAAAAAAGGACTGAGTGAAAAAAAAAAAAGAAGAGTCTTGTCAGTGTATTATGAAAAAAATTACCGTGCGGTATTTTCATCGTAACGACGCGACATTTCCCAGTCATTTGCGCCCAGCGGGCGTCCGTGCGGCCGAAGCTTTTTACTCGCGATACGACGAATATTTTTTTTTTAATGCTTATATCTGTATCTGATGCGGTACTGTATTATTCATATTGTGCTACAGTATATCGGACGAGCTTTTACTATAGTATAATAGCCTTTACCGTGCTATACTATACTGTACTTCACGGTACAGAGAAAATTGTCGCCTTTCACTGTCGCCCACGCGTTTCATTTACACAATGACAATGAACACGAAGTTATTGTTATTATTGGTAAATTTTTTGAAAATTCCAATGAGCTTTTTTTTTTTCAATCCGAAGACCAATTCACTTGAATTGCGTGCCTGTAGCTTTTAGATGAAAATAAAAAAAAAAAGGCCTCAACCACGTGGCACATCCACCTCGACTTCACTCCAGTCCATTGTTTATGCCCTTTGACCCTAACTCCTCTTCACTTGGAGGTAAGCCGTTCGGGCAAATCACTCCCGTAGATTATAAATGACGTAGGGAGAGAGAATCTGATATCGATTAAATTCTAAATTGCTTGTGCTCACGTGTGAAAGTAATCGATAACACAGTAGAAATTCAATGCTTAGCTCATTCAATCGTAACGTTGATAAGGTCAGCTTTATACATAAAATTTCCTACTTTTCCCGGTCTCTCTCACTCTTCGCCCCCCTTCGCCCCCTCTCGCCCCCTTTGTCTCTCTTACACTCAATCTTTTATCTTTATTTCTGTCAAGAGAAAATTGATTAACGAACCGCGTTACGTTTTCACGAGAAACAATGTTACGGCGAGATACGTCCATACGGGCTTATCTATGCGCGAAATAAGCCAAGGCTTTAATGAGAATCGATCGTCTTCCGGGTCTTGGTAGACACTGGGTATTGTCCTTTTTTTTTTTTTTCCTCGACATCCGGTTATAAATATACCCTAGTAAAAGATTCCAGGTACCCTTTTAACTGTTTAGGATAATAAATAGGGTACTTGTCTTAGGGGTTTAGATCGTTCGTACGATACTTAAAAATGACTGCATAACGCAGATAATACTGTTTGGGAATGTCGGGTATGCGCCATATTTTTCCAGGCTAATGGCCTCACGACGATCCCTCAGTCATAATCCCTTTCGCCGTAGCGAAATTTATGCAGAATTATAATCGCGATAGTTCGAGTGTCGGGACTCTCTTATCTGGGCAGCCATCCCTCCCATTCCGGAAACAGTACCGATGTTACTTTATATTAGGATCCAGATTGCGACCGGATGAGCGTCGGATAGACGAAGATGAACAGCGATGGCTCGTGGTACCGGATCCTATCTCGGCTACCTACGGGGTTAGCTGGCAAAGCAAACGACAATAGGGCGGAGTAGCTGAACTGAATTCAGATTGGGGTCACTGGCTTTCATCAAGGGGTACTCAAGGGGTCGTATAGATATGGCTGCCATGTAGACGAGACAATTGCAGTACTACAGAGTTTCCCCACGTCATTACACTTCCCTAGTCATACGTCTATACATATTGATTAATCACAGCCAGACCACGTGGTGTGAATTTAAATTCAAATCCAAAATTTAGCTACCACGGACCATTCGGGTGGAAAAAAAATTTTTAGAAAAAAAAGAAACGAATTTCAATCAAACATACCAAACCGGAGTACCTCGTTTGACCTGGTTCACCATATCTTCCATGGTAAATATAAATGGCCACGGGGGTTGTTAAAGGGGCTCGTAAAAATTTCATGGTTTTTGGCAATATTTTTTTTTTTTTTTCATCAACCTCCCACGGCGTCTGCATGGTCCAGTTGAAGAGGACCCTGCCGATGGTATTGGGATCTAGGAAATTGATCGATCTGTGTTCCAAAATCCGCGAGCTTGGATCGGTAGAACGAGGACGCTGAGGTCTGGATCGGGTACCGGCCAGTCCTGTGGGACCTGGTCCCCACTCTTTGATCTTTGCTCGGCCCATGTAAATCAGGGCCGATAAAGTGGTCCCAGGAGAAATGCGGTCGACGATCGCAGGGTTCTATTCCCGTAGTAAATGTGACAGGAAATAGCCGAGACAAAACTGTCCTCGGGTATGCAAATGGATAAAAAGGTGCCGAGAAGGCGAGACCAGACGAGAGAAGACGAGACGAGCCGAGGTACGAGGGCCATTGCCAAATCCCGAGGTGACGGTTGACAACTCCGGTGTTTCAGAATCGACTAGCGAACCGGAGTGAAGGGACGCGGTGCCAGAGAAGGATAAGTCACGAGAAAAGGGAGTATCTCGGATAGAGTAACGAATTTAAAACCTGAACCCACATCCAACCTGGTTTTAGGACTCTTTATTATTGCCTCGGCCGTGACTCTGAGTCTTCGGCTCTGAATCTGACTCAGACTCGACGTTCCGCGACTCCCCGGTTCTATTTCTGGCAGACTCAGTCGACGGACCCCCACGAACTCCTTCTGAGTTCACAGTTACATATACATAGATATACAAGCCTGAGTTAGCCCTGAATTACGTCTAAGGGTACAGTCCGCCGTGTCTGCCATTACTTGACGACGTCCAAACCTCGCGGACCAGTCCGGAACCGAGAGCTCGAATAATTCCTGACCCGAGGAACTTGAAAAAAAAAATTTTTTTTTTAATTTACTTACCAGGAACATCCATCTCACTCGAGACATCTCGCGAAGTGGTTCAAGTTTCTTCGATTGGGAATGTTTACGAGGCTGATCGAAACGGCCACTGCGCCTGGCTGCCGAAAAAAAAAAGACTCGAAATTTTTATTCGCTCCACGAACTCGCCACCGTGTATCTTTTTCGAAAATCAATTGTCGATCGTCTTCGATCATCCCGAAGATACCCAATTTCGTTTCTATCCTACCGGAAACCGTCCGGATAATCGTCGTCATTTCCGGCGCCGCACTCAGGAAGGATCGAACTTCTTCGCTTCTAAAAGAAGGCCTCTCACCCTCTCTTTCTACTTAGAGGAGTGTTTGACTAACCCACTTCTGAATCAAAAATAGCTCCACTCCAACTGCCAAGCACTAGACGGACTTTAGTGTCTGACATCGAGAGCTCATTATACTAGGAGGTTCGCCTATAGTGTTCGAGATGTTCGCAAGCGCCGGAATTACACACGATAGTCGATGGAATCGAAGACAGTGTATATGCCATGGATCGCAATTGCAGCGTACGTATAATAGCGTTATGTGTAAGAATTAAATATGAAGAAAAAAAAAAAATAAAATAAAATTCTAAAGAAATTCGTAGACGGTAAAATATCAAGGACAAAACGCGAACAAAGGAACGTCGAGTGAATTAATTTTATTAACTCGAATCCGACGAACCGCCGATTGCGATTCGACGATTTACGTGAAACCAGCACGAAATTGCGTGAACCGTCCGAGGCTGTTTGCGCGACATCTGTTAGGTCCGCGCCGCACGGGATTGGCCCTCGTCGGTTCGTTTACGAACAAACCGATCGATTTTACGCTGCCAGAACTTCGGCGTCCGTTCGGTACACACAGATACCCTGTATATACATATATAGTTATACACGCTGTCGTACCAATAGCTACGTACAATTTCACCCTCCCTCCAAAGCGAGTCCCGATGCCGTTTCGATTCAATTTTACTTCGATCGATTCTCCACTTTACCGGCTTACGCGGCGTCGCGTATTAGCGTCCTCGACCTCCTATTCACGACCTCGAGACTTCGGGAACGTCTTTTCAGGATTTCGCCAATTTCGCATTATCTCTCTTGGACGACTCTACCGACGTCCCTATTAGCTACCGATTGACTCTGGGTACCTGCTCCTGCTCAGTTTCCTCCTTCGCGTCCGATTTGCAGGACTTCAGTGTCTAACTTCCGGTTACTAGTGATGAGAGCAGAAAAATGAGTATATATATATATATGTATTCGGTATAGACTTTTTTCTATATACATATATAATGCAGTATAAACCACGCAACCTTAAGGGAAAAAAGTGCCAGTCACCACTTACAACAGATGAGACACGTCGAAAGGTAAAGCACCTACCTACGTTCATTGTATTTTAATGCTTTACCGGGAATGGCCGCCAGAGAGCGTTTGTTACGCTGGTAGATGGGTATCGATGAGAACGAAACTAGAACATTAGCTGACTTCGTGCCTGTAATATGGGATCGGCCTGGCAGAATCCTTCCGTTTACGGTAAACGAGAACAAATTTCCTCAGGCCACCCAACCTAAAGCCCATCCAACCCCCATGCTTTTAGTACCAACGGACGCAACCCTTGTGCGATACACAGAAAGAGTTACAAAGAGACTTCCGAGCAAAGATTTCTAGAGTCCGACCAGTGCGCGTGGAAGTAACCATGGATTTTTGAGGTTAAAAAATTCGTAAAATTAGAAGAAGAAAAAAATTTCTACTGAATTTCGATTACGTTGCGGAAATTTTGAAAAAAAATTTTTTTTCAACATTTTTTTTTCATTTAACGCTAAACATACCGACGGCTTTTACAAACGTATTTTTGGCACTAAAACGGTCAAATTACCGGCCGTTGATACGTTTGGCGTTAAGCGAAGGTAATGCAACGAAATTGCCCTAATGCTTATCGTTGTATTAGTTTAGCCGATAATATCTTATTATTGCTGTGACCACGGCTCTTCGCTTATTCTATCAGGTACGCGGTCGTTATTCACTCGATGCTTTCCTAATGATATTTCGGGATCGCCCTGCACTCGGGTTCGCATCTGATAAGCCAAATGGCTAGCGGCCGATAACAGGGGAGTTTGATCGGCTAAGCCAATAACGGCCGAGTGAACTGGTAAATGCTCAGACTGTTCCAGTGCCTTAGTTGCTCGACGCAAATCTGGGATCGCGGCCTAATCGATATTGGTTTAATCAGTGAACCGATCCGTCACGCTATTTTGACATATCGAATCAGATCTGATTAATTTTAATATCAATTTTCGAGTGATAAAATATATTATCGAGATGATAGACGTTTATAGTTATATATATATATATATATTTTTTTTTTATCGAATAAATAATTAATGAGAACCACCCCTTTTCGATTACCAATCTCCTCACCCCCCCTTTGCTTTAAAAACATATAAAACGTTAATTTAGGGGACGATTCGAAAAAATCGAAAGGGCGCCCCCCCTCCCCTCCCTCCCTCTTCTCGTTCCAATAAGAGGAGTCTGGGGAGAAGTTTAATCAGAATAAATCAGGGCTAAGTAGCCTCAAACAATGAGGTTATGAAGACGAAGTAGACCGACCCCCCTCTGGCTCGTTCTGGGGTAGTAAGGATCTCTATACATATATAGTATATAGGTCAGGAGGTTAAAATTTCACGGGGGATGATTTTGACTATCGGGATAATCCAAGTGCCGGTACCCTCCATCCCCATCGACGTCACATACCGTTCTTTTTTTCCACCACCCTTATCGGGGCATTTTTTTTCCACGAAAGTCTCGACTGGCCGTCTTCCCCCCCCCCCCCCCCCTTTGCCGTGAAAAAGCACCCTTCGTTAAACGCCATAAGAAGGGGCCAAGAGGTAAGCGTTACAGCAGGGTGGCAGGTAAGGATAGAAAATGGCGGCGCTTTGATATCGATTGGGAGTCAGAATCGCTATGAGAACGGCCGCGTCCATTTACCTTTCGAGTCAAAGTTCAAATACGTATACGTTAACACGGCGACGACTCGCACGTGAAAGACCATTCGCTGACCTGTTCGTGGATAAGAAATTTCCGTATATCGGGAAGAAAGTACTTTCTTCGCGTTTGCCACCCCGCGATAAAGGCAGAGGGAGACGCGTCATAAGCGAGCAAGCTCAGCCAGCGGGGAAGCAGGCAGGCAGACCAGTCGAACGGTACAACGCAGACAGTCCATAAGGAAAAGTAGGTTCGGGTATGTGGGCGACGAGGGGCATTCGAGGGGAGAGAGGAAGGGTTTGCTTTTAATCTCGGTAAATCACAGTAACTGATTTTATAATCATTATTAAAGTCGGTAGCTTCGCAGTCGCTTATACGGAGATACGTCGCTTACGTGTGTACAGAGGGACGTGCGCTTTAGATCCCCCATATACGTATACACGTATAGAGTGTTGAAGCCGTAGATACAGGTATACACAGGGACGTAACGTAGGACACACGTTAAGGCAGTGTGCGCGAGGGAAAGGCAGCCATGATTCCTAAAGGCGCTTTCGCTGGGCTTAATAGACACTCGGGAGTGTACCCAACGACAGGATCTAAAGCACAGCTTGAGACTGAACCTTAAACTGTGTAGTCGCTTCGACGAAAACGAATTTCGCGTTACCCGAGGAACCAGGGAAACGAGGAGTAGGATTTCTATAGGGTATAACGGGTGTATGCGAAAAAGAGGACGACTTTAACTAAGACCGTTTAGCATAATAGCCATGAGAATCGTCTAATCCATTTCCATTATGCATACCCATTAAATACTGGCTTAATGGTTAGCTTTAATCTTCGTACCGTCTCCGTGTACCCCCCCCCCCCCCCCCCGTTTAATTCAATTGTTTGCAGTGTACGTGATAAAATGTAATGAATGATATAGGGGGAGAGGGGTGGGAGGGGAGGGAGGGAGGGGGGGTATAAGATAAGATACAGACGATGTCGATAAGAAGCTCTCTATGGCTAAGGCAGCTGAAAGATGTTTTGGTGGTGTAGCGATAGGTTTAAGGGTAGAATGGGACAGGTGGGGCGGGGGTAGGTAGGGGAAATTAAGTAGGGGAAGGACGAAGCAAGGAGTGGGGGTACAGTAATCCGGGAGCAATATAATCTAAGGTAAGGCCCGAGCATAACGTAAGGGGCTTATCTTATCGAGAGAGAGAGAGAGAGAGAGAGACGATACCTTCTGGTCAGGGCTCCCATGGGAACACGGGGTGGCTGACGACCGTAAAGAGTATATTTATTGTTCGTTCAAATTACAGGGGTACCGACAATCGTAAAGGAGCCAGGCGTCAGGTAAAGGATAATAGGGGATGTTTCTACCCTTATCACGGTATCGTAGATCCTCGCAGGAGTCGTATAAGGGCCCCGTGCGATTTATCTGGCCAGATATCGATGCAGTCGCTGATGTCGTTGTGCTACGGAGCAGAGTCCTGGGTGCTGATCCGATCATCCGAATCCTTGCGGACGATGCGACTAGGTCCGATGAAGAAAGGTGGGCGAAGGAGACTGATACCGAGTACCGGTGGAGTTCAAGCGAATTTTCGAAAGCGATAAGGCTGGCAGCTGATAGTACCAGGCGCTTTCGAGTACTTCCGGTTTGTTATAACGAGGGTAGACATCGGGCTCCAGGATCAAGGACATGCTCAGTGGATGCTGTGTATCGGGTCCGACCAGTAGTAAAATTGGTTAGCGACCATCCATACGTTCTTGGACTAGACATTAGCAGCATAGCTGGACGTAAACGTCCTATTTATACAGTGCAAGACGGGTTTAGGTACGCGAGAAAGACCACTCGGAGGCGTCGTCTGGCGTCGCAATACCGGCGCCAAGTGACGGACCCCCGACGTCGCGAATCTACCCCGTGGAACCTGGCGCTAACCCAAATCTTTTCTCTCTCTCTTTCTCTCTCTCTCTCTCTCGGTCGCTCTGCACGAGATGCCTCGAGTCTTTTTCATTCCTTGTCCAGTGGCGTCGCGACGCTACGATCGCCCTAGGACTACCCCCCCCCCATTACCGAAGAAATTATTTTCTCCTCGAATACCAAATTGTGTTTCGTGGTTTACAGCGATTTCCCCCCCTCCCCTCCTCCCCCCTCCCCCCCTCTGTCTCTCACGGTCAGGGACGTCGACCTACCCGCGTTCCACATGGGTGCAATATAAATTAACGGCTCGACAGTTTTTAACCGAAAAACGCGAAGCTCATGATTTTTCCCCGGACGTCGTTTACCAAACAATTCCCAATTGCCTTGTCAAAAGTTTCGCCAAAAATTCCGTCTGATTTATCGTCACCCGTCGCCAATTTATTGCCAGCGCGGAACAAAAAAGTCATGCTCGGCCACGGCGAGCGTCGCTTCGTTTTTCCCGAGTATTTTAAAACCTCCGCGGTCATTAATACACATCCATATACGAGCAATGCACATACACAGATTCACGATCCGTACAGTGCATGAGTGCCGTTTACACGAGAGGCGGCCATTCGCTAATGAATTATTACGGCACAATGAAACGTCCGGGTTAGCTGTGATACCGTCAAGTTCATCCTTCCCTCCTCCGTTCCACTTGGTCTATACGTTTCCACCCTCTTTAACGTCATTACGATCCACCCACGTGTCAGCACGAAAACAGTCAGCTGGCCTCTGGCACCGCGGACGCGGAATAACAATAGACAGGGAAATTGCATTAACCCAGGTAAAATTTTTGTTGTCCCTCCAAAGCTCATCAACAGCCACACACGTGCTTTCGAGGCGGGTAAAAGGAATATTTTTTCCTAGGAACGAACCCTAACCTAAAATAATGACACTTGGTCCTGGTCCGACGACGATCATACCGGACGCAGCAGCTCGGACGGGATATCAGACTGGGAAACGTAGGTGGACAGTCGGACTCGAAAATAATCCCGAGCGTGTTCGTAATTTATGCGTGCAATTAGGCGGCGCTAAGGCTTGTAAATTAATCGGGAAGATGGTAGTAAAAGTTAATTTGGTAGGTAGCCAGAGTGGGTGAGTCGTTTGGTCCAGGTGGCGCGGAGAGGCTGGCTCGAGAGGTGAGTTCGCAGGAGGCAAGAAGAGATGCCGAGAGAAGGTTGAGTGGGGCGCAACGAGAGAGGAGGTGAGAGTGAGAGAGAGAGAGTGAACGCTGGTCAAAGAGAAAGACGAAGAGGGAGATAGGAAACTTACATATTGGATACGCCTAAGCGCACCAGAGGATATTACGAGCTTTACTGGCCGGTGCTCCGTGTATCTGGGTCTCTGTCAAGGCTCGAGGGTAGAGACTCTGTATGCATACGTAGAATTGGCCGGTGCCAACAGTAGGCATCACTGAGCATATAGGGAATCGCGTATCGTTTTCTCAATGTGGTAGACACCGTCATACCCGCGTACGTAGCTAGTAGTAAAGTCCGCTGGTAGTCGGTCAGTCGTGTGAGGTAAAGTCAGGAGGTGATGAAAAGTCTGTCAGTCAGTTTCCATATCTACCGTGAACGCTTTCGCGTCGCGCCGATCTAAAGTTCGCTGCAGTGATCGTGAAAAAAAAAGCTTGATAAGAAATTTCATTTCCATTTTCTCTTATCAGCTCTGGGGATGGACGTGTATAGACGTCGGGTACTGCGGCGCCGGATACACGTGTCCTTGGACGACCGGATGAATGTCGTGTGGGTATAGATATACTTATACGTGTATTTATATATATATATATATATATGTAGCTTGATAGCCAGCATCTTCCTTTCTTCATCTTCTGGTACAGGGGCCTCGCGGGAATGAGACCACCTGTTGTCGAATCCACCCTTCTTTGAATATTTTTAAGTAATCCATCGAAACGGTGGACTCGGCAGGGGGTGGTAGGGGGGTGGTAGGGGGGTGGTAGGGAGATACGACGCGGTCTTCTCGATTTCCTTTGGGATCCGTTTCCGGGTGGTAATTCAACTACAGCTTCCACCTCTCGTAGATTCCCACACGCGTCGCGACGCCTCCGAGGCACAGAATAGACTCGTCTTATCGGGCGCGTCTCGCGAAATTCAAGGTCTTTCAATCTAATCCTATCGGGGAAGGAATCCTTCGCGCTTTTGGCTGGAATGGATCGGAATGGATGGGGCCGAGATTGTTATCGTGAAATATGTATGGTGTATAGGTGTATATATATTTTTTTGAAAATTTTTTTTTTTTATTGCATTTCGGATCAAGGTCGTTTCTCGGTACAGCTGAGATTAGTCGAATTATATATATATTTTTTTTTTTTTTCGCCGGCCAATTCACACTCGTCTCGACGTTGATGAGATTAGCATACTTATATCCTATTCATAATATGCATACCTGGTCGGCGTCGTATAAGCGCAGGGACGTAACAAAAATTTGCATGAATTCGTAAAGCTCGTAAATAGCGGATGACCGCGACTGCGATATACGAGCCTCCCTGTATACGGGAAACACGTGTTATGACGTTGATGCGTTCATGGGGAAATGGTATCAGTATGGATATGAGTTGATTAAGGGGTTGGATATAATACCGGTGCGAATCGCGTAAGGGATGATATGGGTACGCTGTTCAAATACCACGTACGATTTTGCGGATTGCCGCGCGAACACATTTAATCCCGCTTTGCGCGGCCTTAGAGCCGTCCCGTAAATTTATGTGAAATCGTCCCGGAGGGGGGAACACCCGAAATCCTGTATGCTTCGTTAACTCGTTACAAAGGATAATTGTATCCCGGTTCCAGGGAAACCATAGGAAAATTCGTGCTTTTGAACAATCACGTGTGTGGAAGCCTTAGCGCGTGGATGCCTTAGGATAGTCGGGGCTTTCTAAATCATTTCATTAGATGGCTGGATAAGTAAATCAGGTTAGGGTTGGACTAGGTCGGGATTGCGAGATGACAGGAAAGTCGCTTTTGGTTAGGAATTTTCTAAGTAGATTCAAATTTTGACTTTGGTAGGTAGGGTTGGGTTAGGTCAGATCAGGTCTCTATTGCCAGATGGCAGAAAGGAGCCTGTGCTCGGTAAATTTGCAATTTGGAAATTCATTTGACATTTTGGCAAATTCAAAAGTGAAGCATAATGAATTTGAGTAGGTTTCTTTTAAGTGCATCCGTAGCTTGATATTTTACTGACGGTACTGCAGATAAGGTTAGGTTAGATTAGATTATGTTGATACGGTACCAAGACGAAGGTGCACCAGGTGCTCGTGGGTGTGACTGAAAAATGAGAATCGTGGATGAGATGAAGGTGGGGCTGAGTGTTGAGTGGAGGAGGAGGGAGAGGGGGGGGGGGGGGTTCTATGAGTCATATCATAAAGAGCAGTTAGGTCGAATTGACGGTTGAGGTCACGCTAGCCAAGTTTAGCGATTTCTAGGTAACCGATGCCGGGCGTCCCGACGCCCGTACTCTCGAGGGTTTCTTCCAAGTTCTATTGTCGTATCGTTAGTCATCATCGAGACGCGGCTACTCTGACATGGGGACTTTTGAGTATTGGATTTGACTCGAGTCAGGCTCGATGATCCGATATTCGTCGGTAAAACAGGTTTTTCCTTATCCTCTTCCTTCTCTTTTTTTTTCCCTTGCCTTATCTTTAATCGTTCGCCGTAGATTCGCGGAAAGCAATGATCCTCCGAGGCGATTTATATTCTTTTTTCGTCGTCCGGGCGCACGGTACGTAACCCCCATCTGCGTTTCCGTGCGCGCGCATGATTTGAATTGCGCATGCGCAGTACCTAACGTAAGTACCCACCTAAATTGGCTCTTTCATAAGGCGCGTTATCATACGTCTCTGACGATAAATTCGGCGAATATGACTTCCTTCGGCTGATATTCATTGCCGTCGCACGTGCGCGAATATCAGACGATTTTTCATCAACGATCTACGAGAGACGCCCGACAGTCTCGGGCAAGTTTATCCGACAGTCGCTGCTGCACCGAGCATTCGGCGCTCGAACAACCTGCGAGTCCTTTTATCACCTGCGATAACTTTACTTGCTGATATTAACAGTTTACAGGCACACATGAACCTCCTTCGTACCTCCCTGTCGTTTTTATGGATCAGCGCGAAGGTAAACGAACGACTTGGGTAAGGTTATGTCGGGTTCACCTGTGCCTGTGCTATTATGCCAACTAACTTTCGGACGATGCTAGAAATGCTCATCGTGGATGCTGTGGACGTCATTTGCCGAAATTCTCTTTGTATGTACATAGGTATAGGATACAAGGCGCAGATTTACCGAGTAAGAAAATTTTTATTTTATTTTGACGTACGCGTAAAAGACTAGGTGTCCGGTAACTGTTAGGAAGAGGAAAGAGTGATGAGGACGTTGCGAATCAGCGGAATGAAAATAATAATTAAGCTCAGGACGCGTGCGGAGGATAAGACTTGACACCGATACGAAGTAGAATCAGTATTTTTCAGGTGTTTTGAATGATTCAAGTTTAGTTTGGGTAATGCGAGCGAGGGTCGTGAATTTAGGGTACGGAGGGGTTAGCCGAGGGAGTAGAAAGCTCGGAAGGAAGTGAGATAAAAGTGCCATCACGCTGGGCTCATCCCTCAGAGGAGCTTTATCCCACAAGAGAAGTTCTCGCGTCGACGAAGTCGCGTTTACTCGGCGAAAAGTTTAATTTATTCTCTCCCGGGTGGATAACGGAAATCAAGAAAAAAAAAATTGATTTCGCCAAGGGAGACGGGAACTTCGAGGACGCTGAATTATGCCGCGATAACTATACGGCATTAGTGTCGCCTTGAATTTAATTATCGTCTCACGCAGCATCCGGGTATCTTGAGTTGCGGTTTTCAAGGTGGTACAGGAAGTTTCCTCGATTCTATTTCCTCTCCCGCTGCCGTGTCTCTTTCTCATGTTTCTCTCTCTCTCTCTCTTTATATTCCCTCCCCCGGTAAATTTCTTACGAGTGAATTACGTTGGTAAATTAAGGCGGTTTCTCATGAAACTAGAAAACTCCGAAAGGAGCCACTCGCATGGAACCAAAGATATGCGAAGGGTCTCTCGGTCGAGTTTCCATAGAGAATTTAGTCGACCGGGTTCTTCCAGTCGAATCGTCTTCAAGTTCTTCGAGTCGATTTAAGATAAGTGAGAACTGGACATTGTGGGTGAAAAAAAAAAAAAAAGAAGGACGTTCGTATGGACGGCGTCGCGACGCTTATTTCACAGACGACGGTAAAACTCGGCAAGCTCCCTCTTATTTGAATGGCTCTTTTCATAAGTCCTTGGCTCCTTCTTCTCTGCCCTTGGAGACAGGAACTTTTTCCGTTCGTACCACGGATGTCCAATAGGAACCGCACCAAGGAACAGGGTCATACGGTTTACCCGGGAGTCAGAGACTCCCTCCTGTGGTTGAGCATCGAGAAAAGAGGATGAACCCTGGTCCAGGTCTTCGCTCTTACCTCAAGGCGACCTGGTCTAGCGCTTCTTGCTCCCTCGGATGATCTAATTGTAGCTCGTTCCTTTGCGCCACCGGTTCCTTCTCATCTTTTACTTCCATCGAGCCTCCTTCCACATCGCCATCCCCCATCTTTGCATTATGGACTCGCCTTGTTCTTCTCATTCGATTTCAACATTTCTCGACCTCCGAGTCGAGCTCGAACCGAGTCTAATTCGCTTTCGCGCCCAAGGAAATTGAGCTTCCTCCGGTGCAGTACCGTCTTCCGTATTTCCACCTGGTACCAGAAAGAGAAAGAGGAGCCAATCTTGGCAGAAAGTCGGGAATTATGTATCCGCGAGAGACGCAAACGTAGACTGGTAGATAAAACAATTACGAGGCTCGATGGGGAGGCGACAAGTGCTCTGATTAATGAAACATGGGCTCCAAGGATGCAAAAGGCAAAGACGAGTTCAGTCAACTTCCTGAAGTCCCTTCCTCTGGTCCCGACCCCAAATATCATAACGGTACTCGAAAATATCCCACGATCGTCTATACCCCCAAACCGGAAGTCCTGCCCTATTTTCTTCTAGACCCAAGACTTTTCGCTGAGCTTGCTCGACGAATCTCGTGCTCGTCCTCCCACCTTGTCCCAGAGGTCAACGACCAAGACTGGTATACTCGGGCAGATTGTTCCCGCGGAAGGACGTAGAAGAAGCCGATCGTAAGTCTCATTCTTGTCGGCTCCTTGAAAGTTCAGCCAAAGTCTTGAGGTCCTGAAACTCCTGGTTCCAGTAACTCTGAAAAGGTGAATTCCCAGCGTCTAGTTACCGTACCGGTAAGCAGCGACCTTACGTACCGTACAGCGTCACGGCCATTGTACATACAAGTAGACAGATTATACAATACGTAACCCTTATATTCTCATAGTTATTTCGCTTGAAATTGGCAACAATGTTCAAGTGGATAACAAAGGTACAAAGCCTGCAAGCTCGTTTCATCAGCTCGAACTGTATTCAGCTGGGGCTATAGAGCTTTACAAGTGTTTCCAGACCAGTCGGAGTTGGAGAAGGGCCCACGATCCGGTGCACGTGACGCCACGACGCCTGGCACCGTGGCGCCACGTGTTCTTCCCTCTTACATTGCTCCGCCACGTTCCTTAACCACCAGGATGACCCTCTAGACTTTCAACTTGACTAATTAAGGTCTCACTCCTTGATTCCCTCTAGAACGTTGCGGCGAACGTCGCTACGGATTCCCCTTCCCCCCCCCCCCCCCCTAAGTGCGCGATGCCTTAATCAGTTAAATACTTCCGGTCGTACCGTACGAATAACGCTTCATCCGCGTGGATTCCCAAAGTCTGTCGGGCTAGGCCGAAATGAATTAAAACACAGGGCTGGACTGATCGTCAGGTTGGCCAACTGCTTTGTGCACCCGGAGTCGAGGTTAATAAGCCTTAGTGGGTAAAATCTTTAGTATCTAAAAGCTTTAGTAGGCTCGCATTGGTTCGTACCACTTGATACCGGAAGTGAAGGATTTTTCGAGCGATAAACCCTCGAACTTTTTTGATTCTTGAAAGGAACGAGAATTTGCATTGGATCGAGAGTATTTTCGAAATTGGTAAGAACGCACCAATTCTTAACGTGTGGCTATGTTCCTGCATACGTATGCGTATATATTGGAACATGCAGCGGCTTCTCTCGGTATGGCGTTCCTACTTTTTATTAAAATTACTAATTTCCGGTTATGGATCAAGGGGATTATTCTTAGTAGGGAACCAATCAATTTGCTGTTTTTTATTCAAATTAGAATATTCTCTCCTCCGAGCGATCCGCCAGACTCAATCTTCCTTCTAATAAAGCAGCACTCGTCTCTCCCGCATCTTCCTTCTCTCGTCACTTTCTCTCTTTCTCTTCTCTTCGAATATTTTCCTTTTCTCTCTCTCTCTCTCTCTCTCTCTCTCTCTCTCTTGTACTTTCTCTCTCTCTCTCACGCTTTATCTGTTCGGTTCTCTCAAGGGAGGAAGAACGCTTCGCTACGAAGGGGCCGTACTTGGTTTCTTGCTGAGGCGAATTAAGTCGTAATGAAGTACAGAGTAAGAGCTGGTGAGAGGGGACGAAAGACATGACAGAGAGAGAGAGAGGGGAGGAGAGGGGGAGTACAAAGAGAGAAAGAGAGAGAGGTGCAATCTCGCGAATCCCATAAAGGAAGCAAAGAAGCATCCCAGTATACATAGATAACGTGAAAGGGATGTTTTTACCAAAGAATTTATATATGATTGATTTTCACGGCGTCTGTATCAATACTTGTAATATATATATATACATATATATATACATATATATATACTGCCATATATATATATATATATATATATATATATATATATATACTGCCACTTCGGCCATCTCACTTCCACTTCATTTTCCGAATATCACTTCCGAGCCGAATCGGGTAATGCATACGTGTCCTTGGGCTACGATAAGAGATCATCACGATGATCTCGTCGAGTCTCAGGAACTCGCGGTGAGTTGACTGTGCTTTTTCTTCCCTACGTAAATAATCTCTTCGTCAGTCGGTCAAGACTCGGCTACACTCGGCTTCCCTCGGGCGATTAAAGTAAACGCGAGAGAATCGCTCGGCGCTACTTATATTCCCTCGCGAAAAATTTCAGCCCCATCAAAGTATTTTCATCGCGCGATCCTTCGCTCGGAATTCGTGGGAAAATCTTAGGACTCGCCTTAACCGGGTAAGGAGAGAGAGAGAGAGAATCCTTGACTGAATTACTTAGCTTCTCAACACAGTGTCCGCCCCCAGGGGCCACCCGGTTCACGTCAACGGGTCCCATCATCCTCATTCTCTATTTTGCGAGGCGAGAGATCCCCATTTTTAACTGCCCTATAAAACTTCTATAGTTTATGGTTTTAACTTTTAACGGGGAAAGTTACTGCGAGATTTTCATTGGGCGTAAAAGCTCTGATATTCCATACGTGTCCTATTAAAGTCGCAAGTTCACGGCTTTCCCGGTAGGTGTTGCCAAGGTATTAAACGGTCCACCAAGTCAGGCTACCAAATCCAGAGATCACGGAGGCACAAGGAGAACATAGCAGATGATCCCAATATTCCTAGGTCTGCTGAAAGGGATACGGAACAGGGACATCAGGCAGTATCAAACACATGGACACCTACCCTAACCAGCCCAGCTAATAATTCACGACTAACGCCTAGCCGAGGACACGGACCCTGAAAAAACCTGTGGATGGACCTTTAGAGAGACCTCAGACTCTAACGTCTTGGGATCCTGACTTCTGAGGTCTCCAATCGATAGTGCAAGACATACTGGGTACAAACCTCTGGAAAGAGTTTCTCCATAGGAATTCTGTATTCGACGGGGTGGAGGATGATAGGACCAAGAAGACAAAAGACCAAGGAGCCCTTGCCAACTCCCAGTAATTATTCCTAGGAGGATCATCGAAAGTATTAAAACCCAGTGGAAAGACCCGAGCGATCAAGAAAATCCCACGGGACCCTCGTTCCTGATTCCGATCTCGTAATCCTCCGATTCCCAAGAAGTTTATCTCCACGGTCCTGTCAATATATTAAGGACTCGTACAGACTCGTACTGAGCTTGCTCTAGGAACTGGTACTCGGCCACTGTGGCTTCTGGGTGCAGTCTGAACCGCTGATGGCAGGAGGCGGCTCGCGTCTGATGTTAATCAAAGGTCGTGGCGAGTGCGCAAATCCGCACTGGAGTCCGACGAGCGTTCCCAGCGGAGGTTGAACGGGAGTAGGAGAGAGGCGGGGGCCTGGGTAAAAGTCTTAAGGAGAGCCTGGAGTTCTTAGCCACGGCGATGGTGTTGGTGAGTTGGTTTGCGGAGTCCAGGTCGACGTAAGGGGGGGGGGGGGGGGGGGGGGCCCCCAAAAA
>JARQSV010000393.1:821340-838789 GCA_030142285.1 Calameuta idolon
CTTGAAATTTCCTAAAGTGCTGCTAATCAAAACCGAGTTATGCTTTGTACGTATCGCATGCTCTCCCTATCCCACAATGGACGAGCAGTTAAGAGTTTGGGATTCAGGAGAGAGAGAGAGAGAGAGAGAGAGAGAGAGAGAGAGAAAAAGAGAGAGATGCAAATAGGAGATGTTGGTTCAGTGAGCGGTCACAGAATTCCTGTTATAGGTAGCTACCTAGGTAGGTGTGTAGGTACAATAACCCGGCGTGCTCTGTTATGCAAATCCCAGCGTGTTACGTACGGCGATGCTTGAACCACTTCCGGTACGAGTGTACGCATATAAATTTCATGCCGATCCTCAATCGGCGTTCTTGAGGTGCCTCGATTACGTGTTTCCTTGAAAATTGGCCGTACGATATACGCATGGGTGCAATACGATGTAATTGAAGGAAAGAAAATCGCGAAAAATTTTTTCACCCGATATCGTTGTACAGTTACTGAAAAAATTTTTTAATTTCCAAAAAAATTATTTTTCAAAATTTTTTTTTTTTTTTTTTCCTACACAATAAATTTGCTTAGGGTAACCTAATTACTCTTGATTACGACGGTAAAAGGACCACGTGACATCTCCGCACTATACGTCTGGCGCTATTCTAATTGATTACCCCGGCCTCCCGCAAACAGCATCCCCGAGGAATCCGCCAGAGCGATGAGTTAGAACTCATAGATTAGATAGTCGAGATAACCAGATATAATGTCCGTGATGTAATTTAAGATCGTCAAGTATAAGAGCATCTCTCGAGATAAAAGGAGAAGAGCCGCAGAAGAGTGAAGTATGTCGCGACAGATTACGAGCGGCCGTCTGTCGGACGATCTACATAAAATTTACATAAGGAGGTTGATAGCCGGCTGCATCCCAAGGGAGTGTGTAATATCTCACGGTAATAAGGAAAATACGAGCAGGCGTCGCGACGCCGAAGTTTATTTTACATTACAGAAGAAAATCGACGTCCTCATTTCAGCGGTTTTCAAGAAATATGGCTAATGTCATTTTCCTTTGCTAACCTAACCCAACCCCGATATATCGAAGGTAGCCTTTCGAAAGATGCGTCGCGACGCCAAAGGGCGTCTTTCGGGACTGCAATATTTCTTCAGCAATTTACACAGAGGCCAACGATCTAGGATCGCGTTTCGCTTCTTTACCGCGTCGTTCACTTAGATTTTTCTTCTTCCTTTAAAAGGACGCTCCACGACGCCGACGACCGACGTCGGGATTCTAGTTAGCTACTAGCTAACACCGAGAGCGTCGCTACTCTTTTTTTTTTTAATACTGACAATTTCCTTCGCGACGTCGAACAAGTTGTCAGGGGAAATTGCGTTTGGTATCCCTGCCGCCTCTGTTGACAGCCGTTAAAGGAAGACTTCTCTGTAGAATCGAAGAGTGGTGGGGAGGGTAGGGGAGGGGAGGGGAGGGGAGGGGATATGTCTAATCCGATGAGAAGGAGAGAGTAAATAAAAAAATATGAAGCGAGGAAACGTGCGAGAGAGAAAAAAGTGGCGCGGCCTCGAATCGTGACGTCACAGAAAATACCCTAGACTCTCTAAAAATTTACTTAATACGGAGACACGCAAGCCGAACGAAATACCAATCGGATACTCGAAAAGGCCGTGACGCTTCCCCCTCTCTCGCACCCGTGGCCACTGAAAGTGCCCACATGTTCCCCACCAGCGGGCTTCTGGAAGGTTCGAGAAAGTAAGACGCGAGGGGCTGGCACTGTAGAACCTTTCGAATTACAGGGTAGCTGGATGGAAGGGTGGGGGGGAGCTTCGCGAAAATTGTACAGCTTCTTCGGATTCCCCGTCGGGATATAACGACGTCACGCGACGCCGCACGTGCGTGGCCTACAAGTTTTGGTTATTTTTTTTTTGTTCACGTTTTATAACGACGAAACAAAACTTTGACGTTTTATTTCGTGCCTTTTGGACCGTGGGACAATTTATATACATATTTTTATATACGGTTTAAGTATGTACGTGATGGCTTTTTTTTTTTTAAGATTTTGAAAATATTCGTACCTGGACTCGACGTCGTGTTAAATGCGGTACGGAATTGATGATGCTGTGTGATTTGTAGTTGAACACGTGTAAAGTATGTCTGACGAGTATCAAGCTGTTACTACTTGAAATTTGTAGTTACTCGCATTAGGATTTGCTTTGAGCTTCGGCTTTGTCGTTGATACAAGCTTGCAGCTTGTTTCTTGAGCTATCCAGGGGCTATCTGTGGGAGTTGGGATGGAACAGTGTGAACTACGGGAAAACGAAAGCTCTGAAGGAATCTGTAGGAGGAGACTATAGCTTAACGGAACCTTTGGGGGTCGCGTAAAATCAGCGACTGGATGCACGAGCGGGAGCGAACGGTTACGGAAATGCGCGACCGGTCAGGCTGCCGGGTCGAGGTAGAGAGGATCGCGGAGGAAGCGTCGGGTAAAAAGTGCCGGAAACAGAAGGAAACGTAACAGGACGAATCAGACCTGTGAAATCGAAATCCCAGTTAATAGATCGAAAGTGGTTGCCGGAGCTCCACGAAGCACCCCGATCGGTGTCCCAAGACAGACTGATTTGACAATAGCAAACTAAGCATTCCGATTGGTCCAGATTCTTATAGTCGACAACTCTTAACTTTTCCCTCGAGTCGTAAGTAACTCCTGGAGATCGTCCACGGTCTTGCCCAGGGTATCGGGCTAGATCAACTTCGAATAATTAAAAGTCAAAATTATAATCACTTTACTGAGGTCCTATGTCTAGGATAGCGAATTCACTGCTTCTCAAGCGAAGAACAAAATCGCACGAGCAATCCCGTGTTAAGGATTCAAGATAAACTGACCTCACACGAAAAAGCGCTGACAAGCTCCGCGAGCTTTTACCACTTCACGCTATCAGCCAGACTGCAGCTTCTTTCGGCCGACAGAGGCTGTTGAAATATTTCGATGAAATTAAATACGAGAAAAAAAAATTCTCCCATTTTTAGAAAAAACTCAATGTACGATAGGTAATCGAAGAATTTCAAAATTTCCAAAAAAAATATCCATTTCCATCGTTTTTTTTTTTTTTTATTAAAAAAATGCTTTCGCTATTCACCCAATTTCTTCCTAACCAGTTGACGATGGTTTCGCAAGCTCCTACATATTCCCCTTTCACCGTCTAACTCTTTCACGGTGATCGTCAGCCGCCTTAACCAAAGCTTTTACAGTGTTGCCAACTGTCACGCGGTACCCAGTATCTACGAGCGTTCAAACGACTAAACTCTGTTATTCGATATTAATTTGAATTTCTATTATTTGAAAATAACGTGCATTCCGTCCCATTCATTTATCACAACGCTCCCAGCTTAGCCAAAGCCGTTCAGCCACCTAGACGTCCTAAGACGCAGAGGCAGGCCTAGTGGCGAATCGATATGCAGAGGAGGGTAACTGTAAATGGGGTGGTCGCGGTTATCCTCTGACCTAAATCTCGCCGACGCTTCGCCTCCGGCCCACATCAGAGATTAAACTCAGCACCTTTCCCTGTACAGTCGGCCTATACATATATATATCGAACCACACCCGGTACCATCCGGCCCAACCGCAAACCCTCGAAACGCCTACAGAATTACAAGCCTGTTGTTCCCCGCTAAGCCATCAAGAGCCAATTAAACAAACAGCTAAAAATCGAACGTCCCACCCCGTAGTCATTGGAGGGGAGGGGGCAGGGGCCGGATCCGTATGATTTTATATATCGTTAAATTTCGAGCGCGCCTCGCGTTCGTTAAATGACATTTTTTGAAAATCGATCGACGTTTCGTTCCATCTGTATGGTCGATCGACGAGAAAAATAAACGAACACCAATTTTATACTCGTTCGTTCGTTTTACTTCGACACGTTTCGAACGTTACGTCACTATTTTTATCATACGGGATAACCGAGCTGCGTGTCGTTGCGAATCGTTTCTTTTCTTTTTTTTTCTTCTTCCTGTTCACCATTTTTCACAAACGGGCCAGTTTAGCCCACAAAATTATTCTACCGACCGTGCATATGTGGGATTATGGAGCGTACGTGGTAGCATTGTATGTACACGTGGTACTGCCACGTAGGGAATCATTGCACATGTGATTTATACCTACATGTGGTGTCTTTGCGCAGGGAAATTTTTCAAAATTCTACTATCGCTTACGGTATTGCGCGACTGGAAGAAATTTTAGTTGGAATTGTGTGGAGTTTGAAAAAGAAATTTTTGGGGATTTTTTTTTGCAGGTTGAAGCTATTGTATAGGTATGCTAATGCGGCTTGGTTCGTGAGTAATAAAAAAATAGGAGTGAAAAATTTTTTAGAATCAAATTTTCGAAAACTCCCTTAAATTCGCTGATTGAGGGAATATAGTGTGTTTCGCTTTTGTTGGTATTTTTAATTAATTGTTTAATTAATTGTTTAATTAAAAATTTTGAAAATATTAAACAACCGCAGACCCCTAGTTCTTTTTCTTGCCGTGAATGCTCTCCGTGTGGTTATTTTTCTTAGATACAAAAAAACGACTCAATGTAATTTCTTTGGGGGTTGTTTTAGGTCGCTGAACTCGAATGTAATAATAAATATCACTCGCTGCTATTGTCTTAGCATCGGGCCGTACCAGATGCTTTGTATCACTAGGAAAAAGAAAAATTAATCTTCGTGTACTTTATTTACTTGATACGAAAAAGTCACTAGATACTGTGTATACCGAAAGTAGCGAAGACTCGATGGACCAGACAGCCAATCACGAGGAATAAATCGATCTTGTCGCTTAATGAAATTTGAAAAATTTCGAATTCGATGTACTACATATTTTTTGAATATCGAGAAATTTATTTTACACGCTCTTGTCAGGTTGAAAATCTACAGCGTCCTTTTCTTACGGCGGACTACGGTGTCGCGAATGCTTACCCGAGAATCTAATTATCCGAGTAAAGGGATTCCGGACAAGAAGAAAGTAAGAAAGCGAATGAAAGAAAGTGACGATGAAAAGACGAAGGAATTTCTTATATCGCGAGAAGAAGTGAATTCCGAGATTATTATTTCCAAAAACGTGCATCCCTTTGGTAAGATTTTTTTTTCTTAAATTAATTCTAAAATTTTAGCTATACTTCACGGGAGCGTCCACGGAGGAAAGGGTACGGCAGAAAAGTGTTACAGGGGAGTGACTATAGATTCTTCGTCAAAGGGGCTTCCTGGTAAGCGAGAACCCTTAAGAACGATAATAATCACTGAGGAGTTTAAGTCCTCTTGGTGGAAGTGCAATTTTTTCATTCAATTAAATTCTCACGTCGCGAAACGAACGGCAGGTCGTGTCGCGAGTATGGCGGAAATCCTCCTCAATGAATAGGAAGCGTCGGCAGCGGATTTACTCGTGAAAATTGTAAACTCCGAAGTTCTTTTTAAAGAATTATTGGAAAAGTACTAAGTACCGGCGTTAAATTCAATTATTATGCCCGGCTGGCTTGCCAGATTTCTACGTAGCTATCCGACCCCTCTGTATACCGCAGGGCCTATAGTCCATTCGCATTAACTGGCTATTCGTAATTAAACGGCCGAGCGAACAACCAGCATTCGGCGCTACTGACGCCATGAAGTTCCCCATTAAAATTACAATTTCTACCGGCGCAAACGGTTCCCCATGCTGACCACGTGGTTCGGTCCACTTATTCATGGGAACTGCTTAAACGCAAAATTAATCCTACCAACGGCTTGTGGGTTATTTAAGAATTTAATAAAATCTCGCATTCGATCCCCAATATACGTACAGTGTGTTCGTTTTGTTCTGTACGTATAAAAAATGTAATAAATAAATTAAAGTTATTTTCGTCCCAATGGATTATATTAAAAAATGGTGTATATATATTTTTTTTTTTTTCATAAAGACGTACTAACGAGTCTCCCGTTGTAACGGATAAAAATTTTTTATTTTCCCAAAAAAACATTTTTTAACATAAAATAATTATCTCTTATTCATCGTGATCTTTCGAATGGAAAAACCAAAATATACGATACCCGTCCGCAGTGAAAATTATAACGTTCGTCGTAAATGTGTCCCATGATTATACGTTGCGATACCTTTTACGAACGTTCACATTATTATATTCCTTTGCTTTTACCATAAACGGCTCGTTTGACTCTTTAATATCGAAAAATACGTACAAAAAAAAAAAGTTGTCGGTATGTTCAACGTTAAATACCGACTACCTGAAGTGAGACACAAAAAGGTCAATTATGAAAATGACCTCGTGACAGCTAAATTCCATACAGTCATTATATACCGGGTGTGTAACCTAGTAAGATTCAATGAAACAATTCGGAGTAGATCGTACTGCAAAATCTCCACCACGGTGGCCAACCTCACAGCAGAGAATCACAGTCAGCAAATCTGTGCGCAGGGGGTAGGAATTAAGAGAGAAGAAAGTAAATAAATCCATACACACGTAAAGTAGTAAGAGAGAGAGAGAGAGAAAGTATACGGTAAGCGTCCCAACAGTTGGCCATTTCGCTTTAACTGTTTTCCAGGGCACTTTAATTCCCTTTATCGTTAGAATAACGTGGCTGCCTCGTAAAGGATCCGTCCGCGCGATTCCGGTTGGTACCCGTGGCTCTATTATTGCGGAAACCGAGGAAATCTAAACGGCGAGTCAGCCCTCGTAAACATTACGGACGGACAGGAGTTTAATTCGATTAGGGCGCGATCATTGGTTTGAGCCCGGTTTGCCGCTGGACTCGACATAGTGAATTTTCCAGGACGCATTATCGAGGCTTGCGATTCAAATGAGGTAGACCGACGTTCGCGCATACCTATACGCACTACGAATTACCATCGGCGTGCCACTCTGCCCGTTTAATGGCACGGATTAAATTATGCCGTGTTTGCTGAACGGGGCTTACGTGCCTACGGCAACTACATACCTGCCCTTGTATATCCAGAGTGCCTAGACAGCCTGGATAGCCTGGAGTGCCTACGGTGCCTATAGTAGTTCACTTTGCACGTGCTGTTAGGAAATACGTTTAAAAATTTTCATGGGTATGCGTAAAAGTTAAAAAAAAATCATTCACGCGACTAGTGGGCAAATAAATTTCATTGGATAAGAATTTTTTGCTTTTTCAAAAATATTCATTTTTTTTATTACTTAGATTTTTTTTTATTTAGATAAATTAGAATTTTATTCGAAAATAGCTAAAGCTTCGGCGAAATCTGTATTTGGCACGGTTCGTGGAGAAACTCGAGACTCAATCGTAAAGCTATTTGGAATATTGAATCTTCGGAATTGTTTTTGCAGCGATTTTTTTTCATTTTCATTCATAAGTCTATTTTGTCCGTTTTAGGAACACTCGGTCTAATCAGTCATATCGTTGCGACTCGTACGCTGGATAGACGTATTAATTATTTCGTTTGTTTTTACGCATACCTGTTTTGACTGTGCCATGCACCCTTAATATGCACGAAACAGTAGATATGCAGTTAATAGCTAGGAATTTTCAAAAGCGAATGATCAATAACGCAAATTTATCATGCACGGTGTAATTTGATCTAGAAGAGCAACCGATGTAGATTTTATGAATATTTGGAAATATCGTGGAATTTAATTCGGATATATTTTTTTCCTTGAAATCAATTTTGAAAAGAGCCATGTCTGGAATATAGCAATAAAAAATAGGTACAGGATGTACTCGAGTGTATAACAGAAAAAGCTCCGTGTATACAATTGATAAGGAAGGTAATTCCTTGAAAGGATGTAGGATCCCCATGAGGTTGCCAAACAATGGTCGCTCAATATATCTCCAGGAGATGCACCCTGACCCAAGCAGACTTGTCCTGGTAATCCTTGCGCATCCCCATCCTGAATCCTTCCAAGTCTCAAAATCTCTGGATTTCGTGAAAAAGTCTAGCACTCCTTGTCACCGTCTCTTAGGCGCTTATAAACCGAAAATTCTATTCCGAAGGCTATTCGAGATTCTAAGCTTGCAGACTCAATGGGACTCATAGGAATGACCCCAAGGATGGAATTGAGTATTCCAATAGGAAGCGTCGCCTTCATCATTGTCGATAAAGCTAGCAAAAGATCTGGATTAATAGGACACAGGGTATACTCAGGCTGGTTCGGCCAGTCTTTTTTAGTCGAACGATACTATCGACTTGCTTTTCTCCATCTATGGCTCTCTCTCTTTCTCTCGCCCCCTCCCCCCCCCCCCCCTTCACCCCCGTCTCCTCGTAAATCCCGTAGAAGATTTACTTACGCGAATCGGCTGTGCTCACTTCAGTGCCAATAAACCGTAGTAGAGAAACAGCCGATCATTAAGGAGTAGAACTGCATGTCCCCAGCCTGGACTGGGCCCCAGCCAGCCTGGGCCTGATAGACGCGCTACCTAGGTCGGTCCATCCGTGAAAATGAATCCTAAGGCGATGACGAAAAAAGATCAAGAGGAGGAAGAAGAAAAAAAGTCCAAGTATTCGATAATACCTGACGAGGAGGAGCAAGGGAGTGAAATTAAATTTTCCTCGTCCCAAGCTCTGGTATCTGGGGTGCGGGTCCAGGATCTGATCCAGAGTACCGAAGGGACCTGGTCCAGGAAGGAGGAGAACGTTTACCGACATGGTACACGTATACACAGCGTATACCACCTCGCCGATTTCTTTTTGGCAATCAAACAAGCAAGAAGCAACGTCCCAACTGCAGTTCCGTAAACCATCCCCCAGGAGCCGCCGATAACCGCAGAGACTCGAAACTTTCCCCGGGGAGGATCCCACGGGAAGTTTGAACTTACTCCTGGAGTTTGAGCGGTCTTGTGGATTTGCCTAACCGCGTTAGCGAAACCTGATCCAAATATCGTTCGCAAGAAATGCCTTCCGTTTTATAACCTGTGTACCTCCGAGGAGTCTATAGTCTTTTGCATCGGCTGATCCAGACGCCGTTTAACAGATACGATCCCCCATCAATTTTCACCGGAAGTCCTGGCACGCGTACTTGAGACTCAGCCTGTGTATCTGATCATCTATCTCTATCTCTTTTCTAGATGAGTGGAAAACGCACTAGGAGCTTCAAATGCGCCGTTCATCACCGGGACCGGGAGGTCTGCTCGGAGAACGACTTTCACCTGCTACTTCACGAGCCCCCGTTATTTCGCAGGTAAGTGCAAAGCGGCCTTCGATATACGCGTATGTACCGCGTGGATCGTTAATACGGATACATGCATCCGCCAAGTCTAAAACCGGCGAGTTAAGCCGGCCAGACTATATTCAGCCAGGCATCAACGTCTCCTCTCTCCTGACTCCCTGTCTCGTGCACCGTCTTCAGGATTCGCCACACGAAATTTACTCCTCTCGCCCTACCTCCGGTAGAAACTCCTAGCCAGAGTCCTTCGAGTCCTGCGACGTCTTGCGTCCCGTGGGGATTCAGCGTAATCGTAGCTAGGAAGTTGGTGAGAACGTATCCCACGGGAGTCATCTTCAATTAGCCAGGAGCCGGGGATCCGTGAGTGGATGAGCTCGGTACAGGACAACTAGACGGGTGCCGGTGCTGGTGTACGCACCTGGAAGTATGTGGGAGGGCTGAAGTAAGGGGATGACAATGTCACGAATAGCCCATTTACTACCCTTATTTTCTAAGGAACTAATTGCGGACGTAGTTGCCTGGCTAAGTAGCTAGATAGCAGAGTCCCGAGAAGGGGTTGTCATCCTGACGTCTTAAGCCAGCCTCGAAAAACGTGGTTGGATCTCTATAAGGGTAGGTGAAATGGTAACGGGTGGTAGTCGCTACTTCGCCAGATTATAATGTTTGTTTGGTATATGATTAAATTAACTTGGATATTCGTAGGGTGTTTATTTTATTATATTTTTCGTCCTTCTATTTCGTGTCTGCGCACACGGAGGCACCCTTGCAATTTTGCCTGGAGGTTGTATTTTTAAAGCAAACGCAGCAAGGAAAAAGAGAGGCTTGTGCTCTTGCATTCGCTTTATTATTCCTGCTGAATATCCGTACAGAGAGAGAGAGAGAGAGAGAGAGTCGCTCCTACCCTGTTTCTCTATTCTGCATTTTATATCATGGACCATTGACCAAGCTGCATGGAAGCAGCCACGAACGGGTAGGTAGCATATTCCTGTCTAGTCAGCGACTTGGTCCAGCCCGCGCGAGTGACCCAAATAACGTAGAACCTTGATCAAGATTCACCTGGACCAGGTGAAGTCCTATCATCCAATGATAAAAGTAAGCAGGATTGCCAATCTAGAGATACACAGTTTTGGGTCCCTCGATAGTTTGTAGGTCTCTGATCCATCATCGAGAGTAAAAGTGATTCCTCTCAGTCTCCATTCTTCGGTCCATTCCTGACATCAACATGATCTCATCCCTTTAAAGACCCAACTTCACCTCGCCGGCACCATCCAGGATATTGTTACTCAAAGTTGGTCCTGCCCGCTGGATCCGTTTATAAATAATTCATTGTAGTCGGACGAAGGTATATAAAATATCCAAGGGGTGACTCAGGGGGTGGTTCAGGACCGAGCGACTCTACGCGGGACCCCTCGACTCTATTTTTTTTTTCTCTCTTAATTCAAAATCTCAGCTCGCTACGAAATTCCTGTGCACACAAGATAAGAGCCGCACCTGGCCTCTTTGCAAATAAAATATCGTGTCGTGTCAACTTTGCGCGACTTGGCCGGGTGGGCGGCGGAGGGTCGTGCCTGGTGAAAATATGACGGAACGATATTCCAGGCAGGTACGCGACGGCAGCGCATGCCTCGCATTCGCTATGGAACATCCCTTACACCAGGGGCAAAACTACCCCCCCCGGACGACTCCAGCCCACCTTACTTCCGCCTTTATACCAACAACCTCAGCTCATCTCCCGCGTCCCACCTCGATTTCTCCTGCTTCCTCTTCTTCCTATCCGCCATGCCGGATAAGTAGATGGGTATGTACGGTTGGTAACTCTGGATATACCTAGGTACTCCTATGGTTGGCTGCCTGTCTAGTTGCTGCCTAGTTGCTTAGCTGTCTAGATCCCAGGGATGCTGGCAGCCTGAGACGCCTGGATTCCTACGTGACGGAGACAGTCTACTCTTTCACGACGTACAGGCGCGTACCCTACTACCTCGGTACCCGGTGTACCTATAGTTTCACCTACTACGTAAATTCGCAAAGTAACTCGAGAAGTAAATGTCTCCCGGCGCCTCGTGCACCTGGGGGACCGGTTGACACCTCGAACCAAGTACGTCCCTTACATTTTTAGGAGGAACGTCGCTCGGGTAACGGTGTCGTAACCGGAGCTGCGCGACGCCCCGATGATTCCAGCCCTGGATTACGAAGCGGCCGTAAATTTTACGACGCCGACGCGTCGACGTGCCGTCAGAGACTCGTGATGGATGCCTCGTGAGAGGATCGATCGGATTGGCATTAAAGATTCTGCTGAAATATATATATATACACACATACATATAGACTGCATAGAAAAGAACATAAGGATCATCTCCATATCATGTCTGGTATTGGTCCCAGGATATTTCAGTACCTTGTCTCGATCCCTTACGACTGGTATCGGAAAAGCGTCGCGACGCCTCAGTCAACGTATTACAGCATTGACTCGGCTACGTTAAAAACAGGCGAGATTGACTTTAAATTATTTCATGACTTTAAGACCCATCGAAGGTGTCATGAAAATATATAATTTTATCATTTTGGTACATAGGGGTGGTTTTTTTATTTTTATTTTTTTTTTACAAGGTTATACAAATAGCATGGCAAATTAATGGTGTTACCGGGGATACAGAATGCATTTGACTCTTTTTGTGTTTTTGTGTTGGTCAAATTGATTTCGTTCGCCTAAATTGAAACCAGGAGTCAGAGAAATCAGTGTTCTCTAATAAACTCGTATTTCGCTTTCGCATGCGGAATCGTCGGTGTATGCTTACCACCCTTAAAATAGGAACTGCTATACCAGCGGCATAAATATACCTACAATGTGATTCTTTAGACTCGACTGGTTTTCATTGTAGCCTCAAGGCAAGGCCGCATCAAAAGCCAGCGACACATCAAAGCCCCTAAGAAATCGCGTTCGCCCGTGAGACTAAACATTTCTGCTGCAAATTGGAATGCCGAATGCCTCTCTGGTTTTTCTACCGCGGTGACCCGTTCGTTCCCTTTTAATTTCCCGTGTTATTCATCGCTCCTCCCGTGTACCGCCTACTCGTTACCATACACAGAAACGCACGTTCTAATAAAATCGTCCTCGGCTTTCCTTTCGTTTCTTAAACGAACGCTAAAGCGAAATTGTATTCAATCCGTTCGCCAAGCGATACAACAAAAGTCGAGGAGAATGGACGCTCGTTAAAATTTAACGGGACTCTTGGTATTTGAGAATCTTAAGTAAGGACTTTTTTTTTTTTTTTTTATTAAATAACGATCAAAGCATATACGATAGAGAATGTGGATCTGTGTGGGTGTGATTTCTTTGTGTGTAAATTTGGGTAAAATATGAAAATGAAATATTTTAGTATTTTTTTGAAATATGTCAAAATTTTTTTTTTTTTACCTTTTACAGAACTTTTGGACTCTAATTTATGCTTCTCGAATTGAAGGAATGCATTTTTTTATGACCTTTTTTTTTTTTCTTTATGTCATCTCTGACCTGTCAGGCGATGAAGTTAATTGTAGGTATAAAGGAACGAGGTGAACCGACTTGACCTACTGGATTGTTAAACACACTAAGGGTCCAGTAGTGGATCACCTGGTCAATAGGGCAATGCAAAGTCCTTGGGAATCTTAACGAGCGAATTCTCAAGTAAGGTCAAGACACAAAAAAATACGATTTCTGATTTATTTCGAGTGCCTGAAAAAATTGATAAGACACAAATAATATCACAGAGACACACTGGAAGATACGAGGACAAACACTTCTGACACCATCGACGTAATCCACGAGACGCGATGCAGCAGAATGCGGACGAGAAGAAATTTATGAAGATAAACAAAAAAGAAATGTGAGAAACTGTGCAATTCGTAAAAAAAAAAAAGTCATGAACCTCGATGAAAATTTCAACGAATAAATCTTCTCGCAGCATCCAACGAATTATCTCGTGAGAAGGTAGAATTTCAAAAAAAAAAAAAAAATTTCCAAAAACCACAAAACCAAACGACGTCACAAACGAAATCACTGAAATACCCGAAACACTCTCTCCATTGAATTCAAAATAAATTTGAGTCACCGGAGAAGAAAAAAAAGAAAAATTCACACAGCCACGCACAACTTCGATAAAACCCTCGAAAGAATTATTGACGAAAAAAAAAGAAGAAAAAAAAAAGAAAGAAAAACCTATCAAAACCTCGTCAATACAAATATCGTACAACATAGTCAAAGTATTGAATAAATAAACAAGAGAGCGAGCGTACCGCACTCTACGGCAGCTCGCGGCGGAATGCCGACTCTCCTTTGAAGTCCTTGACGCTGCCACCAGGGAGGTCGAGCTCCTATTGGTCGCTCCATACCCCCACGTAGCGTTGCCCCTAGAACGAGCCAATGGCTGCTCGTGGATTCTCCCCACCACTCGAAGCGCGTGTACACCCACGCCTGATGGCTCGTGGCACTCGCGTTTGAGACTTGAGCAAGTCAGTCAGTCACTCAGTAAGCCCGTGGCGCCCTACGACAAGGGACCTACGAGTGGCGGTTGGGTAAACGCGAACGTATCTAAACGTTGCCTTAAATTACGTTACGTTACGCGTTGGGTTCCTTAACGTTCCTGTCATATAACAATTATATTTACCCCTTCTACAAGATCCCTCCCCGCCCCCCTCCCCACTAATCGTCATTGCCTCGCTTATCCTTCCATTCCAATTTTTTCTTCGTTAGCTTTCGGGGGGGCAGACGCGACTTCTCGGTCGCGTCTTTAGTTTTTCGCGGTGCGCGTACCAAAGAAATCGTTCAAAGTGAGTGCGACCAAGGTCGTCGTGATACCACAGAAAACAATGTGCGTGACAACGCCACTCAGTGCTACCAAAATATTAAAGGATACACAGGCACCGCCAAGGACTATAACCAGCAGTGCACAAGTGCAAGGATTACCACCTGGGAATGGGGATCCCAACAGGCCGCAGCACACGTCGATCATGTAAATATTATATTTTTTATTTATCGGGAATCACTTGTGCGGGCTATTACGACGGTAGGCTCGGTACGTATCTGTCAAGGCAACGTGGAATTTTTATTATTGCACGATTCTGACGTTTCGCTAGACTTCGCGGCTACCCACGTGGCTCCTCTGTTGCTTGTTTTTGTCAGGCTGCGTCGGAGCCGGTTAGGATTCTCTTGGCGGCCACCGCGTGCGCGCGTTACTTAACACAGTCAGATTGCTGGTAGAATTGCTTGGCAGAGGGGAAAGAAAAAAAAAAAAGACATTACTGTTTCAAGGTAAAAGTTCGTCCGGTCACTTTAACTTGTTTACTGTAAAACTGACAAACGACGGAGAAGTAAATAGTGACAGCTGACGAGGTGCGACGAAAAATTTTGACGGACTTGAAATATTTGTCGAATTTTTTTCTTTTTTTTTTCACATAATACATCAACACAGAAGTAAATGACGAGTGACGAGGAGGGAAAAATTTTTTTGAGAAAATTTTATATTTTTTTTTGCAAAATTTTATTACACCAAAAATCCACGTGCGCGCAGATGCACACTCGAGTCATTGTTAACGCAATTAATTTTTACGTATTAAAATATTGTATCTTTTGGTTGCCTGTCTGGAATGTTATCTGTATGTACGTTGGAATACCGAATGCGCGAATATTCACCAAAGTAGCCTGTTGTTTCTGGATATTTATTAAATGCCCGCTGGCTGTTATCGAACTTTTCCAATTTGATTGTACCGAGCCGCAAGCTACTGCCAACTGTTAAGAAAGAAATTGATAAAAAAAAAAAATGCGAAATACGCGCACGCGATGCTCGCTGCTTACGATTCGTAAATTTAATATACCCATACCGCGTATTTACTCACCGGCTTGAAGTTCCTCAAGTATTTTACTTGGCTCCGCGACTCACTTCAGAGCGTCCCCCCCATAGAGAGAAAATGCTAAACTTTATTCCAAGTTTGCCCCAAAGTACTTTTCGCTGGCTCGCGCATCGCTGCCTGCTTCATTCGCCTCTATCGTTCCTCGCCTTTTGGTTATTTATTTTTTATTTTTATTTTTTTTTTTCTTAAATATACCTCCTTTTCTCACCCTCGACTCGTTTCTTCTCTCTCTTCCCATGAAAACTTTGACGCCGTCCTCAACAACAAGCCTCCGCTCCTGATTTCCATGTAAAAATGCCCTCCAGGTAATTTTCAAAAGAATCCAGAGAACTTATTACCCATCGAAAGCTGCAGGAGCGAATCTGCCTGACGGTTTGTTTACATTTTACAAAAATTTTTTTATCTCGTCCCCCCCTCATCGCAGATACTCGTACAGGACAAATAGCGTGAAAAGTGAAAAAATATTTTTTGGATAAAATTCTCTCTGAAAAAAAAAAACATTTTTTTTATCCTTCTCGACCCCCCAATATTTTTTTTTCACGTATTATCCAGATTCCCTCGTATTTCCAATATCAGTTCCAATAACGTTAAATGTCGGTTCTCGTTAGAGAGCGACAACTTTGTTTGTAGCTGACGTCAATGATCAACTGTTAATCGAGCTAATAATTTTGCTCGTTACCTTGATCCACATATATATATATATATATACTAGCTAAGCTTCCCCTATTTAATTATCTATTCGATAAGCGATACACGGTCTGCCCGTAAAATAGTTAATCCGTCCGAGCAGTAAACAGATTTCAATGTTCCCCATTCTGGTCATACAGTGGCGAAGCCGTCGAATAACGAAGGTACAATTATACTGAGATCTACGAACGGACATGCTATGGGTATTACGAGCGATTGGGAGGGACGCAACATATTTGTAGAACATTCGGATCCCAGCGATAAGGAGAGTCCTATGAAACAGCAGCGCAGATAACAGGATATACGTACAAACGGAAACAGGAGTACACGCGGATCGAACCAGACTACAAATTCGTACCAATGAATCTATTTGTAATTTTTTTTTCTTTTTTTAAATTGTCTAGCCACTACGTAACCAGCGTGGTCGTCACCGACGGTGTCTGACGAGTGACGGGGAGATACCCTCCTGTTTTGTTGTCTCTTGGCAGAAAACGGAAACGGGCAAAAATTGCTGGACGAGTTCGTTGTTGTTAGGTAATGACCGATTTTCAGGATTAAAAGCACGAAAGAAAGAAAGAAAGAAAAAAAGTACGGGGAACCCCCGAGTTTTGAGGTAACACGACGGAGTCAAATTTTGCCAGAAACTCAGCCCTCGCGACACTGGCGCTAGCGGCGGCTGGGTTTCGTATTATTTTTACTTCGCCTTTACTTTTATTATCTTTGAAAATGCCACACCGAGTATACGGGGGGGGGATGGCTGCGGCGCTATGGTTACGTTCCAATTATGGACTGCCGCTACAAATGCTTGTCCTTTGCCTCGGCCATATTTAGGGGTTGTTTTTTTTTTTTACTCTTGTTATATACTGTCAGTGTTCTCGGTATACAGTGGGGGTTGTATGGTCGATTGGGGTCGTTGCCGCTGAAGTTTTACGCCTCGTCCCGTTTAGGACGTCGCTCGAAACTATTCCCTACACCCGGTATATATACATAAGGTAGGGGTGAACGAGGGTGTCAATTAACTTTTTTTTCGACGCGTGAAGTAATTTTTTGGCATTTTGAAAAAAAAAAAAGCAAGGGTTGATTCGCCGAAGTTAGGGTCTATTTAATGCAAGGGCACGCGTCGCACTTTGCACCCTCTTAGAGTTTTGAGGTTCGCTGACCCACGGGGGTAGCTAAGTATTTGTGCGTCTTTCAATGGTCCATGCTCATGATGCTGTAAGGGAAGTGTAAGGGATTGTTACGTACGTCGCTGTGAGACAGCAAGGGTTGCTCTTACGATTTACTTGGTCCTTGGTGTATGTACTTAGGTCGGACCTTTGACCCCTGACATTCTCTTTTGATACAGGCTCGAGAGGGGGGGGGGGTGGTTTGGATGGTGAATAATTGACGGTTTCTCGGGGGGGGGGGGGGGGGAGGAGGGCGATTTGCTCTGGACTAAGGGAGCCCGAAGTAAGTTTCGCTCTGAGAGGGTGGGAGGGAAGGGGGGGGGGCGTCGTGACGGTACGAAGGGCGTCCTCGGAGCGCACGACAGGGCTGAAAGTTGGCACCTAACAAGTGACAATTACCGGCGCTAACGAGCGTCGCGACGCCGCGGTACGGCGATCCGCGGTAAAACGCGGCTTCGCGCTAAATTCTACTCTACCACTTTTTGAGTACCCACCTACAAGCGCACCCCCCCCCCCCTCCACCCGTCGCTGCTCTATTTTGACTACCGATAGTTTCCAGTGG
>JARQSV010000393.1:838799-862820 GCA_030142285.1 Calameuta idolon
CCCACCACCACCCCCCCCCCCCCCCCCCCCCCCCCCCCCTATAAGGCGGCTTCAACGCGACTGCCGTCGCTTCAACCAGCAACTTCAGCTGGCTCGCATTACCCTGGTTCGGCATCCTTCAGCTCCCATCCGCGCCCAACCCCCTTTGTGTACCTGGTTGATATAACGGGTGACGAGGTTTTCTCGAGTAAAGTTTATCCTACGTTCACAGATGGCGCTGCCGAATCATTTCTCTGGATCTCTGGCTCTCCTTGTGCGTGTATGCATATCAGCAAAGGGGGATGGAATTTGGAAGGAGGGTCGTCGGGCGTTATCGATTTTGAATTATGGTATATCTGGTCTCTTTACTTGCGTGTCTCTTTAAGGGACGATTAGGTATGGGCGATAACCCTGGCGAGGCCTCTCCCGTGCGCCGTTCCACCGATGAAAGACGCCCGGCCGTAATAATCCGCGCGATTTCGCGCGACGCCGTACGTCGGGTGGCGTCTTGTGCCGGAAAGCCAACGGGGATTAGCCGCAACTCAAATTCTCTCTCCTTCCGTCCTTAATCGACCGCAAAGCTCTAATCCCTTGTGTAAATTCTGCAACACGCCCCCCTCCCCCCTCCACCCGTCGCTGCTCTATTTTGACTACCGATAGTTTCCAGTGGGCTTCGTCATGAATGTATTTCTCTAACCTCCCCTCGTTCGCTTTCGCCTCCCCCTATTCTCCGTCTCTCTCTCTCTCTGCGCTCCCTCACTGACTGAAACCCCGGAGTCTCTCACGAGGCCAACGTTGTTTCCCCATCCTGCCAAATTTAAATTCACCAAGGGAATTTATCGACAGAGCCAATACTGTAGGTTTAGGTGACGGAGTGGGGGGAGGGAAGAGCGAACGAGGGGAAACGTAGGCATAGAACACAGGGTGTATATATGTATATATATATATATAGAAGGGTCGCGTTCAGTCGCGGGGGAGTTTCAGGACGTTGCTCGGGCATTGCCTGTCGGGCGACCTTTTAGCGGTAAACAATAGGGCGGTCGTGGTTGCCCTATGACGTATGGCCCAATATTCTTGGTACACACGGCCGGCGGGGCGAGGGGGCGGGGGGGGGGGGGGTCCATACATCTACGGGGGTACGCCTCTCGCACTGCTACCTCGTCCGACCACGGCGACGAAATTACACAAGGGGTGGCTATTTAATCCGGGAAATCTGAACGGCAACGCTGACAGTGATCGAGATCTTCCACTTGATCTTCGGACTGCGATTTAGTGCGACCGCGTGAACTCTGAATCTCATTTTCTCAGCATCCTCTCCTTGCTCCTTCCCTCGCGTTTCACTCTGCGTGGCGCGTTCTCGTTTTCCTGATCTACAGGGTGATCCTGGTTAATTTCGAAAGGCCTGGATTCAGGTTGATCGATAAAGAAAATATTTTTTTTTTTTTTACGAATTTTCATTTGATCTTGGAATTGACTCCGCCAGCCTCTCGCAGCTTGACCCTTTGGGTCTGAACAACGATTCTCGAGATGACCGTCGCGCAAGATAACTCTTTGAAATGGACCTAGCTGGTACGTGGAAAAGTTGTTTTCCAAGACGACTGTACAGAAAGAAAGAAAAAAAAGTTGCTACGGTTTTCATCGCGATAAATTTCTCGGTCGAGCGACCAAAAGCGTTTTTTGTTAATTGAGCGAAAACTTCGTCCAGTTTTCGGTATTCACGTAATTGCGTGGGAGAAGTCACGTCAAAGCGAGCGCGACGCCTGGCGTCGTTGTTTTCGACCGCGGAACCGTCGCCCTCCCTAACGTCAAAGGGTTGCAACTTGTACAGCGCGAAAAGGGGTGGGTTCGCCAAATGTCATTAACCCCGAACTGGCAAAGGTGTCTTCGCGAGATGACAAAAATGACTCGAGGAAAATCTACGGGAAAATCCTCCCGTCTTGTTAAGAAAATTATTAATCGGTGGGTCCTTTGAGAAGACAGGTCAAAGGGGGGTCGGGGGGGGGGGGGGCCAAGTGGTTCGACCCGACACCCATGGTCTGTCGGAGGGGGTGTAATTATTCGGGACGAGTGTTTCTTCGTGTGCTCGTTCACCCCCTTTGTCTTTTCACCCCCCCCCCCCCCCCCTTGTCGCTATATAATCTGTGTTTAGATATTGCGGTCGCACTTGGATCATGTGTGAGGGGGGGCTGGGGGGGGTGGCTGTAGCAACGTTGAGCCATACGAGAATATGCGAACAGGGTAGCGGCTGGCGGCGGTTGGCGAGCACAGCCGTCCGATGATGTACGAGCGGATGGTAAACCGCGCATACAGACTCCCCCCCCCCCCCCCCCACTCCCCCCCTCTACGTAATCCATACTAATTGCCAGGGGGCGCGAGAAGCAGCCTCCTTGCCTCGGTCGGGTCGCCCTTATAATATAGGCACTCTCTGCACGAGGGGGGTCGTGTACATATCTGGCCGGGTTGTACTCGATAGTGGGGTGGGGTCGGGGGGGGCAGGAGGGCTGGGTCGGGGAAGGACGCGAAACACGTAACTTCGAATTTTCCATATAACAAGCCGTCCCGTTATATACGACTCCTCATTACCACCCACCGTCATTAAGGCTCGTAGACATACAAGCCGTTCGATCTGGCTTTTCATCTTTGCTACCACGTTAAGGTTTGATGACGTATTATCGCATTGTTGAAAAATCGCCTTCCTTTCGGGATCTTGATTCTTTTAGGGATATCAATGTCGAAGGTCGTGCTTCTGGCGAAAATTCTTCGTTTTTGGTTCGCCCACGAATAACCGTGTTCAATGAAATTCGTCCGCGACAGATCCAGGAGCATCTGTTGAATGAAGTCGGCGAAAAGCTCGTCAATTGGGTGGATTCGGGGATCGGAACGTGTGTATGGACTTTTTGCGCGTGGACTTTAAATTGGATAACGAAAATCTGATGGGATCCATCAAGGTCTAAATTTTTTTTTTTTTTTTTTTTTTTCAAATACTCGTGGACACGACGTAAACTTTTAAATTATCAATATCTACGATAACTCTACTACGGGCTTCGGTATCGTAGACTCGTGGCAGATTTTTTATCAGCGATTTCAATGGCCCGTGCAGAGATCCAAAATGCTCCTGATCGACGGATACGATTCGCAGCCACCCTTAGCCTGTGACTCGTGGAGCAGCTTTTTCTTAACGCGGTTACCTGGTTATATTGGTTTGTAGAAATTTTTGAAAAAAAAAAAATTTTTTTTTGAACGATATTAATATATTTGACGGAGAAGGCTGCTGTATGCTCGCGATAGTATTTCGAGATGGGGTTAAACCGAAAACAGATGAATTCCTTGATCCGAGACTTCATCCCTCGCTACCTCCTTATCGGAGCATCCCAAAGCCTTTACGTAGATCTGTCTTTCTTTTTTTTTTTTTATTTCCCCTCCATTTCTCGAGGAAACACCAGAATTCATCCCTTATATCGAAGCTTTTCGGGCTTCACTTATTTCTACGTGAACCGAATATAATGCAGCCTTTTTCTATCTCTCTCTCTCTCTCTCTCTGTTCTTCGATTTTTTTTTTTCTTTCCTCGTTCCTCCTCCTTTCTCCGTATATACTTTCGAATGGTCCTCTCATTCGTTTTTCACGACGATCCCCCCCCCACACGCCCTCCCTCGACCCTCGACTCATCCCTTAGCGTCCCGCTCGCGTAAAGCAAATTTCATGGTAATTTGACGACAGTAACAATTTTATTGACCATACATTCTACCCTTATCATTCTGCGCGAGACCTCGGGGGTCCGCGTATCAAAAGTCAAGGGTCATAAATGATACGGGGTGATATAATTCAAATTTACATAAACAATAGGAAAGATGGGTACACGAAGACGAAGGTGTGCCCAGGGACAGGGTTCCAGCACTCTCCAGCCATAGAGACGAATGATAGTACGCGAGAGAGAGAGAGAGAGAGAGAGAAGCATAGGGGTTGCCAAGACATGAAAAGTAATCAGATAACACGCGTACGATCGTCTACGTCATCATTTAATATTTACATTATCTTCGCACCCTTCGTCCAATTTTAATCTCGATCATCCCCGTAATCCCCCCCCCCAGGCCACTTGTAATCTCTATATCGCGATGGTAATGTGTTTACGAAATTAAAAAAAAAAATCAATATTTGGATTTTTTTTTATTTTTTTTCTTTACGTCACAAAAAAAAATTACAATCTAGACAAATATTTATACGGACTGTACTGTACCTTCTTGCGAGATCGATTCACGTTTCGGTGATCTTCAATCTTCATTCCTTCTCTCTTACTTACTTCGTCCCTCCGCCGCTCGTTACTCTCCAAGTTTCTTGGAAGCTTCGCGTCTCCGAGATCGACTGGCAGGAAGCTCGCGAAAATTTGGTTTACTTCCATCCAGAGTGGTCCAAGGTTTCCTACCTAATCTCGCGCAGCCGGCTCGCAATTTCATGCCTTTCCGAGCATAAACCCCGCTTAAGGTATATGTGGGTATGGGCGTCGGTGGTTGCTTTCCTGTATATATGTATGTAGATACATATAGGTACTCGTGTGGCATCTAATACCTAGTCGGGACACGCGCCAGACAGGACTGACAATGAGTCTCCTCCGGGAGGAGTCGAATTCTCCCTTTTGCCATTATCCCTTGGACATCGGATGGCGCAATATCGTCTTGAGGGTAGCAGAGAGTATGGCTTTTTTTTTTTTTTTTTGGACTCTCGAAATATACTTACAAGCGTATCCGAGAGCGTTTTCCAAAATTTTTAAGTCGTCCGGTATTTGTACGTATGTTTTTTTTTTTTTTTTACGTACGAATAAAAAGTGCCGTTTTTTTTTTTTTTTTTTTTCGTGGAAATTTTCAGGAGGGTCATAAAAAAAGCACGCAGTGCTCCTCGCGTGCTCGAACGCATAAAAGATATCGGCGACAGTGGCGCCGCTACGCTTTATTTCTCGTGCGCCCTTGGCTTTATGAGCTTATAAATGTGAAAAAGTTGTATATAGATTGTTTATATGTTTCTGTGTATATTGGCTGTATGCTATAAATATGGGCATCGTGAAATATTGATGCGTTAAATATTAATATTTACCGATTGGGAATAATCGGACGTTTTTTTTTTTGAACGTATTGGTTTTTTATTATGCATTACGAATTAACGATCTTCGGAGTGTAATTGGGGCTTCTGTGGGATTCGAGGAAAATATAAAAGTTTTCTTTGTCGCTCATTCGTAAATGTGGAAAGAGCGTTCTTCGTTGAAATTTTCATGGATACTTTCGACTTTCGATAATGCGAAATACGATTTACAATTTTTTTACTGCAGCTCGATGTGGATTCTCGGCATCCGCTCAGTTTTCATTTTGACGACGAATTGTTTATACAGCGAATTTTCTTGTACCCCGTGTGTCGTCCGACGGCGATAAGTCGCACCATTTTTTTTTTTTTTTTTTCGGTTGGCACGAAATCGTCCGTGTGTCAGGATATGAAAGAACGAGAAATAGACTCGGTGGCGTGTTTTTTTTTTTTAATACAATAGAAACGTCAGTGTTCATTTATATAAAAATTATATATGTCAAATAAGATTATACATTACCCGTTCTTATCTATGGGCCATTATACATAAATCATATATAACTTAGGTAAAACTTTTTCACGTGGATAGGCCCTGAAAAATAACGTGAAAATCGATAATGGCTCGAGAGGGATATGTCGCGACGCTGTGCATCCGCCTGGTGAAGGATGTTGCGAGAGCAGGGAAAAGAGGATTCCATAAAAGAAAAAAAAAAAGGTCCTGGCTTTTCCATTGTGAAAAAAAAAAAGGAGCTTTGGGGTTCCCTTTCCTCTCCGTTTATTCCCTCTTTGTATCCACTCTAAATAATTATAAGGGACTGCAAGAGTCATTGAGTATCAAATCGGTTATTTATTGCGCGACTTTAATCCAACTGCTAAGCATGTATTTTATTACGCAAAAGAAAAATACGAACCTCGCTCCTTTTCTTAGAACAGTCTGCGCATGCGCGATCCTGTCGTTCCTCTTCCGGTGACGGGTGGACGGCGATCGGCCTCTGTTACGCATTTCAAGCTCCGCAAAACTCGCGCACAATTTTTGATAACGTTGTTGCTCTTTGTCGCGAAGGCTAACCAAGAAAGAAGCCCAGACATTATGTTCCGTGGCCGAGGGCTCGAAGACAATGGAATTATCTCTCATTGTTGTAGCTGACTCGGGGACACTGAGTCTATTGTTCCTTGGCCGCGTTACTCCTTTCCATCGTTTATTCGACGGGGCTGTTTGGCGACGGTCGAAGGATCGAGAAAAACTAATGGGTGACGGAAGAATCGAGGAAAAAAAGTGTATTCACCTTCCTTTTTTCACGTCGAACGTTCGTTACGTCATTACGTCGCGGGTGACGGTTATTGTAAATATGTAGAGTCTAGGTAGGGAGGCTATCGAGAGACACGGTAAAAAGGTTACGAACGTAAGGCGAGCGTCGGGTGGCGCTGTACTGCTTACGCGCGATACCTCGCGGCGGCTTTGCGTACTACAGTGACGGTTGAGCCAATCACGTCCCACGACGCCGAACCATTGCGCATGCGCGTCTCACGGTGGCTCGTGCCAGCGACAGTTGAAACTGCAGGATGATAATTTCTCGCTTTAAGCGTGCACCACAGTTTAACTCGTAAACGATAGCAGATATTATGTGGATAGCGAGCATGAATAACGGGCCAATATTTCTTGTTAATTATTGTACGTTTCCGACGATATGCATCTTCAGGCTTTCTCGCGTGCCGTTTTCTCCTTTCTCCTTGTTTCTCGTACGCCGACGGTAAGTAGATCTGCTCACATACATTATAAAGGTCTTTAGCTCGAGTTGTACTCCCTCTGCCAATCTTATCATTACGCTCGGTATATGTCTTTTCCTCATTTTCCAAAGTTTCACGCTAGACGCAGAGAGAGAGAGGGAAAAGTAAATTGGCCAGTCGATTCGGAAAGTTTCATTGGAGGGCAATCAATAGTTTATGGCAAAGTGGTCTCTCTGTGCCACAAGCTATGTGTCTGGGAGGCGTACAGGCAACCCAATGGAATAAATAAATAAAAAGGGTATCCGAGATATATTGGTAGAAAGAGACAACAGAACCGAAGGCTATCACGAGCTGTGAGCGAAACTGGCACGAGGTGCTTTCAAAGAAGCATGGAGTGAATTTTCATAAAAAAATTATCGTGAAAATCACGGAAACCGGGATAACGTGACGTTTCGATAGGTAATACTTAGAAATATCGGAATTAATTAGTACAAGATAATGAAAAAGAATTTTTATCGTATAAATTAAATATCTATGCACGTTTATTATAGCATCTAATTAGCTGTGTCGAAAAAAGGCCAATTTGTATCTTTAAAACCCACGTACCTCAAAATTCTTTACCGTGCACCCAAAGTTAAACCGAAACGCTCGAATTCTATTTTCGACGGCGCTTTTGGTTTTTGATTTTTTTTTTTTTCATTTCTCATTTCTTTTCGTAATCCGCGCCATCTAAAAATGATGAATCTGAAATGCTACCGTGCGCATCGTAAAATTTTACCCATCGCGCTGCAACTTTTCAAAAAATTATTTTCAGTTGTCAAGACGATACCCAACTGCTCCCGTGATTATAGTTTTTCACGTTAATTTTACTAACGAATTTCCCGTTTTATTTTAATGGGACATTTTTTCCGTGAGCAACGAAAGGAAAAAGACGAAGAAAAGAGACACGACGGCTATATCCGTAGCAGTCGCAAGGCTCTTAGAAACAGGAAGGAACACACACACACATATATATATATATATAGAACGTGTCGTCCTCCATACAGATTACTGTCTCTATTCCCTGATACACGATACACGACACATGATATCGGCGATACACGTGCTCGCACATTTACGTACCGATATGACTATACCATACCTACTCTACTTCCAGCCACTTTGCCCCCGGGATTACCGAAACCGATAGGTACAGGTGTTCCAAGCGTCCCTTAACCGCAGCTCCTTCGTTACCTTTGACATCCCCATACGAGTATTCCGGCCTGATAGATCATCCGAATATAGCCTATTTGTTTCATTACCGAAATTTATTTTTTTTTCCTGTATCTTACGACACTGTATATTCCACGTTGGGGCCGTAACTCCACAATATCGCGCGCGCAAACGCATCGCTGATACAGAAGGATTTTTCAAGAAATATCGAATCCATTATATCTGGGCCAAAAATTTCAAGGGTGAAATTATTCATGTGAAATTTTCGATATTTTTTTTTTTTCTTTTATCTTCTCTCTCTCTCTCTCTTTTTTCTCCTTATTTTTCTTGCAAGAAAAAAATTAAAATACGACCCTCCGAGTAAGTCCATTTTCACTGTGTATACGTATAGCACGCTGGAATGGCTTCTTAGGTATGCTGCACTGTATAGTAATAGTCTGTACTCTGTACAATGAGGAAGTATATACAGATATACACGCTATCGCTCCTCAGGATCCTTCGGTTCGTTGGGTCCTTTGGCCACTGTCAGTCTAGTCTTGTTAAGTTTTCGTGGGGAGCGGCATGACTATCGCCCGGCACGTGCTCCACGTGTCCTGCGTGTGGTAGGTAGGCAGACAGGTAGGTTAGGTTAGGGTTAGCTTGGGTCGGGTGCCTCGGTGACGCGATAGAGAGAGAGGAGCGGAGTAGCGGACAGGTACAAAAGAGAGAGGAGAGTCAAGCGAGTTTAAAGGAGAGAGAGAGAGAGAGAGAAGAAGGATGGTTGTCGATAGAGATGGATTAAAGGGTCTCCCTCCCCCAATCCCCCTGCGGATGGTCCACAGTCTGTCCGATGTCCTATGCGGATTTTCCTAGTTAGGCCGGGTCCGCTGGATGCAGAAAGTCTCTCGTGCAGAGTCGCATAGGTTACACAGCAGACATGGAACAGAAAACCACAAATGACTTCTTCCTCGACGACCTCAGCCTTGTCGACTTCGACACCCGGTATATCGTGATTCCTCATTATTTCGCGATGCAAGGCAAATGATTAATGATCGCTGTCCGGGATCCTTCCTTGGACGAGGTAAGAGATTCTCGGGGGGGGGTCGTTAATCCGGTGCGTCGAAGTTAATGAATTAATCTCGTGACGCGAGACCTCGACTTCGTCGACCCTGACGTTGGGTCGTCGTGGACCTGGACTACCTCCTGGGTCATCATCTTCAGCCACGGAGACTTTATCGGACCCAGTCGCTAACCTCGATTGTCCGGGTACACAGGGAAGGAGGCTCGTTTTTCTCGACTTTAGGAACACTCCTCGTGTCCCTCTGTCGGTCCTACTTGGTACTACCGTTACGTTTAACGAATGTCTCTGTTTTTTTTTTTTTCTTTCCTTCTCCTCCTGTGACCTTATCGTGCTCACGGACTCTTCGTCTTTTTCACAGGATGGTCCGCATGATCGGCGACGAGTTCCTTACGGAAGAACGCGACCGGAAGTACTACGCGGATCATTACACCTGCTGCCCGCCGCCGTTGTTCATCATACTCATTACCCTCGTCGAGGTGAGTACTTATGTTATATCGTAATTACATATATTTGCCTGGGGGCGAGGGGGGGGGGGGTCGTTACGTAACGGTACACTTTTGATAACCGTTGCCGAACACCCCTTGCGCCCCCCCCCCCTCCCACCCTTCGTCCTCGGCCTCCTTTATCGTCTGGGCTGGGCAAGTAGCTGTATATCCAGCCTGACCTCCCGTGACCTCATACGTAGGTCCCGTTCTCGGTCTTGCAACTAATCGAAGCGGCCCCTCATTAATTAAACTACCAAGTGCACCCCCGTGATGTAAACAGATCCTTTGGTTCCTCGAGTTTCCCCTCTCTTTCATCCCCCTTCGCTTCCTCCACTTCCTCTCTACTTTCACACTGGCTCTTTCTCTCTCTACCCCCCTCTCTCTCTCTCTCTCTCTACCCCCCTCTCCGACGTATTCATCCCCACCACTCCCCTTTTTCAGGTGTTCGGTAATCGTCTCGCGAGTCATTGCACCCCCCACCCCCCCTCCCCGTAATTTTAACTTTACGCGGCTTATTATCCATTACCGTAATTCATGATTCATGCCGCGACGAGACTGTCACATTTGGCCCGGGCTAGATTCTAATAATAATTTATCGACGCCCCCCCCCCCCCCCACACCTCTGTTACTTCCCCGCGTATCACCCGACCCCCGACCTATTTCCCTCGGCTGTACGAGGCGTCGCGCATTATATTTGGTAAATGATAATACCACGTGATTTAGGTCGGTTTTAACTGCACGGTAATTTACGCAAAAGTTCCTGCCCGCGAGAGATCGTATCTCTTGCGGGAAAAACGTTATCCGGTATATGAGAAGTTTCTATTATTTGGGGTTATAGAGGTCGCGACGGATGGTCACGGGTGATACGCGGTGGGTGGGTATCCGTATCGGTGCTAAGGGTTTGTTTTATTATTGTATTCTTCTGGCCACCCTATATATAAGCCCTCCGTAATCCAACCTATGAAATTCTTGTTTACGACCTTTCTGCCTCTTCCGCTCGACTCCCGCTGACTGATGGGATCATGCGGAAGGGCTTAGCGGGACCGGAAGTCTCTACGGGGTTTGTCGGTACGCGAATTTACTCGATCGCGAGTACAGAGACATCTTGAGGTCTGGTTTTGATTCAACCAGGCGGCAGTTGTCGCGTGTTCGCGCGGCCACAGGAGGCGCGCGGCTGTCTTATCATTGTGACGTTACGTTCGCTTTGACGAAGAATAATTGTCATCTGTCTCTGGGTGGAGGGGGGGGATTACGGTACGCACCCAGGCGAAATTTTTTTTATAGAAGTTGCATTAAAAAAAAAAATTGATAAGATCACTCAAATAAAAATTTTTTAATTTTACCTACTTCATATAGAAAAATGGTCATAAAGAGTTTCGACGTACTTTAATAGAGTGCTTCGAGTTTATAGAAATTGTTATCAGGCTTTACGGTATAAATTTTATACAGTAAACCCCTCTGGACAATCATTTGACGAACGCTGTATGCCGTGACGCCGTATTGCCTGCCGGATATTTGCCCATACGCGAATGCCTGGAATAATTTTCTAGTTTGTATACGAATATTTTTTTGTGTATGACGTATTGCGCGCGATTAACCTTAGTTTCTTTTTTTTTTTTTTTTAAATCTTTGTACCGACTGTTTCCAGCTGATTGCCTTAGCGGGGATAAAGTCGAACGAAAAATGTCCCTAGGGTTTGTCCTCTCGATTCGCCGGCGCAGCTCTCGTCCCATCGTTTTGTCGGTTTCGTCCAAGCGCCTTCGTTTACGATCGCCTAAGCACACGCGACGTTCGACGTTAGCACGACAGTGCGTGACGTCGCCGAGCCGGACGGTGGGGGCGGGGGGGAGCTCGATCGAAGAGGACTTGGTCGCAGCGGTACAAGACACGTAGATGTCTATTTACGCTCCCTCGGTCCCCATTCCTTTCGCCGAAAGATCTCGCCCGTTCCGATAACACAGATAAAGGAGAGAAACAAGCCTTGACCTATCCCGCGGAATATCCTGGTGCTCCTGGGGACGACGTTACTTCCCGCACCAGGCACCTCCGGTCAGCGCATTCGAGTCACGCTCGGGAAATGTATATTATGATCCTGAGGGACGTGCCGCGAGGGGTCAGAAATTGGGGAACTCGATCAGAGGACGTCAAGTCACCTTTCAAATTGGATGTACACCGGTTGACCGGGATATCCATATGTGTTTCACATATGTACATACATATGAGATACGTCAGTGCCGTGTCGGGGATCCACGTATGGGGATTTGTGACGGAGGGGGAGGTTACGCGTGACGAGCACGAGAATCGAGCTGGGATGAGCTCGCGTGGTGTCACTGTGGCCTTTCTTTTTTATTTGATCTTTCTTTTTTTTTTTTTTTTTTTTTTAAATAAATTTCTCTTCTCTCTTCTTCTCAAACTACTGCCCCCCCCTCTTACAGGATCTTGCGTAATTTCACCGACGTGCACTTTCTCTCGCCGAAAATATTTTCTTACCCCTCTTCCGGTCTTCCGGGTAACGACCCCCCCCCCCCACCCCCGAGCGACTTCCGCCCGGATCTCATTTGACCGGAAGTCGCATTCCCCAATCGTCACACGCGTCACTGGGTCGCACCCTTGAAAAAGCGCTTTGCAGTTTAACAGTTTTCTATCTATCCCCTCCTCCCCTCCCCTGTCTCTTCGTATAAAAAGGACCGTTCACACCGAACGGTCCGATATCTCACCAGAAAACCGGTCTTCCGTTTAATCGATCCTAGTTCGAAATGCGAGCGATCGGGCTTGGAAATAGGGGTAGCAGGTATCGGCGCTTAAGACGTTGTCCGAGGGGCGAGGATGAAAACCAGAAGCGCTTTGGTTCGCGGATGATCTCGATGTGTCAAGGGGGGAAGGCGGGGGGGGGGGGTGGAAATCCTTGACAATCCCTTGGGACACGGGTTTTCCATTGTCCCCCCTGTTCCATCTCTTTCTCTTCTTTCTGGACTTCTAACCCTCCCACCCCCCACCCCTCCCTCCCCCTTTCCGCGAAATCGATCAGCCTAGACGAACGAAGCGCGAACGAGTGACAACGTTTCAGCGATTAGGAGCGACGCATCCCCGGTTACGATAGCTGATGACCTCAGCGCTCTGGTCCAGTCCTGTTCCCACACTCCTCCTCCATCCCACACTCCTCCTCGTGAATTATTCTCGCGTCACCCGGTATCTCCATCCAGCCTTCTATCGCGTCCCGTCCCTGTACATACCTAACGGTTAAGGGTGCAACGCACAGGGGTAGCTGCTTCTCAACCCCCTCCCGGCGCACACCGATCCCCGATCCGTGTATCCCAGACAGTTAGCTAGACTTTTTCTGTACGCGGGACTTTAATTTCACGGCCATTATCGGTAACTTTATCCAAACCGGTAAAACGAAGTCGTTGGCCCTTTCCAGCGCAGATGTTTCCGTAAACCTAAATTTCTCCTTTCTCTCGAATCCATATGTGTATGTATACACATATATACACATGCATGTACGCACACATTTAATTGCACGTGCACGCGTAACGTACAGGGTGCGGCAATTATTATCGCGAACTGCCGCGACCAGCGCCGCCTCGAGGCCTCCCGGCCTCCCGTACGCCCGTGCATCGTTCATTGTGCATCCTCCGTTATCGTACGCATTTATCCCGTCCTACCTGCCGCTCGTATGTACTCACGTCTCACAATGCAGCTAATAGGCAACATGTGGCTGGCAACCTCCTTCTGCCTCTCGTTCGCTGCATCCCACTTGAATAAACATCAATTTCATATCGCTCGATGCACGTACACGTATGCGTTTATATAGACCTATATATATGTATGTATATATATATATTTTCATCCATTGTGTCATCCGTTCGTTCCTTTCGACTGCGCGAAGAAAACTGTCGCTGTGACACGTGTACGTGAACATTTGTCGGTAGCTCTCCCTCTCTCTCTCTCTCTCTCTCTCTATACTATCTGCGCATTTCTACGTTTTCATTGAAGGGAGAAGGAAGAAAAAAAAAATTGATGCACGTACGTGAAACGTCATAGTCGATCGCCCCCGGGGATATGCGCAGTGTTATCGGTAACAAGATCACATGGTGCTATATATGTATGGCATCGATAGAGTCATTCTATGGGTATTGGTGGACAATTTTACTTCTCTCTCTCCCTCTCTCTCTCTCTCTCTCTCTTTCCATCCATACGATTTTGGCGTCTTTCCAATTTCGATAATCTCTCGGCGATCATTATTATGCCCATTATTGTCCTCGTTATTTACCAGGCGATAAATCCTCCAGGAAAGCGCGCGTACCGCACGTAGAGGGCAAAAGTGGTTATAGAGCGTAGGAAACCATCTAGCCACCCGGTAGATGCATTTATCCGAGGGAGGAGTTGATAGTGCTGGATATAGTATATTGCATAATCTACATGTGATATAGTAAGATCCGGTGGGGTGAGGTGTGATGGGGGGGGTGGGGTGGTGTATAATCGAATGAGGGGGGGGGGGCGGCATAAGGACACACGGGAACGATGGTGTCGCTGGTACCCTGTTGTGGCCCCCCCCCCCCCCCTCCACTTCTCCTCACCCAATCTAGTCGCAAACTACACCCCACGCATCCATCGTTCCTATGGAGGAAGTTGCCGGAGTTCCGGAAGTCGTGGTCTGCATGCTACATCGTGGACGTTATAGGCGTCTATAGGTTGGTACGGTATAACGCGTGTTCTATATGGGACGGTAAAGGGCCTGGGGTACGCGTAACCCGTGCGGCGTCCCTGTGTGTTTGCACGCGCTGTTTCAATTACGGTAACGCTCGCTTCTGCTCGCGAAAGCTTTAATCGTACCGTCGAGAGGTGTAACGGGTGAAATTTATTCGAACATAATGCCGCGGCTTGGTACCGGGCGCAGCGAATAATTGCGGTTTATTACTCCCGAGTAATTTAGCAGTTGTGTTTGTCGTTTATCGCGTCCATTACCCGCGCCTCGGACTGCGACGATGAATGCCAATTTTCGGCCGTGGAATCGGTAATTCCCTATGGCAATTTAGAAACTGCGCTTACCTCCCTCGTGGACTTTGGTAGCGTCGGGTTCGGTCGTTGCCACGAGGTTTTACGGTTGGTGGCTCTGAGAGATGCCGTTTCGACTTTTTACCCTTTGGAGTTTTCGGTTCCACCCTGTATATATTGAGACTGGGTCGAGCGAGAGGGTGGGACAGGACGGGGGTGTGGTCGTGCGAATCTGGAACGGAAGACTCGGGGGGTCGTCGTAGGTATTTTATGTCCTCGCGCGGTGATCGTGAACCATCCCCTATAAAGGACAGGGAGACTCCTAGGGCTTTGCGAATCATCCCCTCTTGCACCCCCTACCTATGCCGTCCCTGCATGAGCCGCATAAGCGGGATGCCTCGAAGACTCCATATCGGCCGTATATAAAGTAGATAATTTGCCTAAGTGACGTCCGACAGCTGTCAAAGGTCGGCTCCTTCCTGGAGAGGGGTGACTGCGGGGGGGTGTCCCGAGGGCGGGATCCGCTTTTGACCATCCTGGCTAGGGTCGTCCCGAGATACTTCGGAAAGTCGCCGAGAAATATATGAAAAGCTTAAATATCTTAAAGGTCCACGAGCGATGTTCACATCTATCTCTTTTGGAGGGGTGGGTGGAGGAGGGGTCGGAGCATTTTACTCGCGAAGGGATGAAGAGAAAGGAAGGGTGAAATTCGGTGTAGGTCGCACGGGAGGTTAGAGTTCAGAGGTTACGGGAGTTTCGCTTGGACACTCACTTTTTGGACGGTTCGTTCGTGACTGCCAAGTGACGGGCAGGGCCAGAGACATATATATACGAAAGCGTGAAAGATTGCTTTCCGGTATAGACGCTATTGTCATGTACCGTTATATTTGGAACGAGCTGTATTGCCTCTAGAGGGCGAAGGGGAGAGAGCGAGACAGGCTGTATATAATCGGATGATCGAGGGCGGGTGGACATCGGCGTTGGCGTCGCTTTTGGCGTCGGGTATCCCAGAGGCAGCAGCCAACGCTCGGGGGTGTGTTGGCTCGGATGCTAATAAAGCTGTCAGGGGGTTGCAGGTCGCGGAGCCCTTGTGCTTCGAGGCAGCTGCGTGTCATTTTCCACCCCAAATCGCACCCCCGCCCACCCTAATGACTAGCCTTATCTGGCCCCGAGGACATCCCACCCAGGAACCTAGCTGGCAACGGTAACTAACCGGGCTTCTCCTCCTCCGACCCCCTTGCTCCCCCTGGTCGTTTTCTAGAATCCACCCTTGCTGCTAGAAGATCCGATAGACACTGCTGATAAGGTAATTGCTCTGAGGACATACGGGCCCTTTTGGCGGCATCGACAGATTTGTTGTCTGCGTTGTCCCTTTTTCCTTGGAAGAAACGAGCCGAACTTCGACCCGTGGGGTCGTCCAGGGGGTCGAAGGTGGATGAAAGGAATCGACGCCTTGTCTCTCACGATTTACGCGTGCCCCCGTCTATTTCTTCTATTTTCACGGATCGATAAGACGACGTCTCGTAGCGGCGATACCGACACCACGATTTACTGTACCAGTAGCGACGACATTAACTTTTCATCCTTCGTGTATGGATTGGAGGAGCCACCCTTCCCTTCCATCCTGGAATTCCCTCAGGATCCAGGGAACGCGTAGCCTTGGATTGAGAGCATCGGGATAGAGGGTGAGAGAGAGAGAGAGAGAGAGAGAGATAAAGGAAAGGACAGACAGACTGACGATTAGCTCCATATATCCAGATAACCATAATCCATCAGGGATCTTCCGGAGACATATCGGGTTCTCCCGTCACTCCCTCTCCTAATTATCGAGTGCGATACAGCAGCGTTAGTTTGATCCTTAGGGATATCTGAGGATTCCCTCGTCTCCTTTCGGCTGTCACTGATGAAGCAGCACGTGCCGCGCTTCTCCCTCCTCTTCCTGTAGCAGCTACTAACCAGATGTCCACCTTGTTTCCCGTATCCCGGAAAAACGAGAGCGAGATCGGGGGAGCCCCCCCACCCCCTCCCTCCCTCTTAACTCTCCGCCCCACCCTTTCCTCATTCTCGCTCTGCCGGAGCCAGAGCTCTCTCTCTCTCTCTCTCTCTATGACTATCTAGTTCGGTCCTAGTCTCTCTCTCTCTTTCACTCAGCATCCCTTTGTGCGTGGACCGTGCGTCCCGACGCCAACATTGACGCGACTGGAACACGATACCACGATATGTTTGTCCCGGCTGACAGAAGCAGAGTTGACTGGCGCGTGGACAGGGTCCGTGCTCGCTGCTGCTCCGGCTTGTAGTCCCGTCCGGTGCAGCTGCTCTTTCCGTTCAACCCCTATTCATCCGCAATCCAGCAGGACCTGGTCCGAAGTTCCACATACACGTATAACAGACTCGAGCAGATTTATCCCTGAAATAACTCCCTCCCCCCCTCCCCCTTCCTTGTTTATCTCGTCCTGTCACTGTCTCTCCCCGTGCGGCTCATTGCAAGCCTGATGGCCGTACAGATCCCGGTGCCCTGGGATGTACTCTAGCCCCTGTTGCCACCATTACCGACGTCACCGTCCCGGAAGTGCGGGACGCCATCAGTTTGACCAACCGTGCTGAGTAATCGGTCCAATTCGTTGTCCGGCACCCTCCGTTGCCACCCTGCGTCTAATTAAGGACCCCCGAGGAACCAGAATCCAGAGACCCTGAGTCGGGGGTCGCAGAGCCCTAGGTGCCCCACGGGGTGTCTTTCGTCTTCGCCCTCGTGTCTCCCTTAATACGCTGACATTAGAAGCACCTTTTTCCTTTTTTTTCTTTCTCTCGCTCCCTTATGCACCCTCGCAGTGCTACCACCCCTACAGCGTCAGGGTTCGTATCGTGTAGCTACTACCTGCTGCTAAATTCGCTCACTCACTAGAAGCTACCTACTCAATTATACATGACTACCCTAAGTTAATTTGAGTTCTTCTTCACTGCCTCACCTCTCTTTTTTCCTTTCTCTCTCTTTTTTTTCCCCATGCTCTCTTCGTTCCTTTCTTTGCTCTCGAATCTTTCTTTTTACCCGGGCTTCTTTAGCTTTCTTTTTTTTTTTACTTCTTTCTTCTCTTTCCTGCGTCTAGCTCGTTACCGATCGACTGAACCTGCCGCACGTAACTATCTACGTATATATATATCTGTCTCCATCCCCCCTATGACACTGTGAGCGCCCCCCCCTCCCCCTCCTCCCACGCGTCTATAACGCCAACGTCACGAAAGCTTTTTCTTCCTTCCTTTCCTGGACTTTTAAAACTTTCCTCAACTTGTTACTTTCTTTCCGCGAGTCGCGATGGAGCCCTGATCGTCGAGAGATCAAGGAACCACGGGTTCGAAATGGTTGACCTCCATTGAGAAGTTCAGTTCGTTCGATATCGCAAATTTTCAGATCGATCGTACGTGCGACTTATCACTAGCTCGATGTACGTTGGGGTAGCTAGTTGCCGTTCGGAGGGTCAGGGGGCGTCGAGGATCGAGTCCACGTGCCACGAAGGAAGATCAAAGAGACGCAGAATGTGAGAATTTACGAACTGAAGCGATTCGCTGACCAGCGAGATCAGAGAGGAGGACCTAGTGCATCTTCGTAACTTGGTGGATGTGGCAATCGTAGTTCGGTTGCCCTAGGGCTTATCGGCTTTGCCTCTCGTTATGTATGTACATAGAGGTTCGCGAAGCTCTGGGAAGTTTGATGCTACCGGTTTTCCCTGTTGATCTTTCAGGTACGCCGATCGTCTAACTGATTTTACGTTTGCACGTATAACATCGGTCCGAGTTCGTTAAATACATCCTTGACCCGTGCACCTAACTTGCGTTGGGGTTTATGGGGCGGGGGGTGTCAAAGTGAATTTTCTTGGACATCCGACGAGAGATCTATACTTTGCGAAGAGAGGAAGTCGATCGGAAAGAGAGAAAGTCTGGGAGAAAGTAAATCTAAGGGAAACGAAAAAGAAAGGAAAGAAAGTATGGGTTGTGCGTCAAACGTAATTTGTGAAGTAAACATTTTTTTTACGCTGGACCAGACCATGTCCGCGTCTCTGCTGATCGTTGTAGGGGGGTGCCTAGGGGACGGTCCTGATGACGCCGTAGCCTAAGGGTGCGAGGGCCAGGAGCAGCCGTGGTGCTGGATGATGGTAGACCGCCAAAAAGGTCCAGGAAGATGTTCCCGTTTGATATTAGGGAGAACTAGATTTGTGAGATTTCCAAGAGTCGTGATGCTGTGGTGGTAAATGGGTCCAGGGTCGAAGGGGAGAGGTGGGGAGACTCGTGTGCCAGAGCGAGAGGGTGACGAAGAGACGGCAAGTGAGAAGGGAAAAAAAAGTAACAGAAGGGAAAGAAAACCTTTCTCTACTTAACCCTGTGCTCCTTAGGGACGCGAGAGAGAGAAAAGAAAAAAAAAGATAGAGAGCAAGAGAAAAGAGACGAACACGTGGGCCGTGGAACGGGCGCGCGCCGTTGGCAAGGCAAGCGAATGCCGGCAGCATCCGAGTCGGTCTTCTTAGTCACCATTTCATCCCCCCGTGTAACCACCCCCCTAGTCATCCTGTCCCGAGTCGGCCCGTCCCGGCGCACGAAGTCTTAGAACCCTGGTCCTAGCTTAGCGAAGCAGACCCCCGGTATTTCCTGGTTTTGGGGGAAACATAGCAGTAAATTCACAAAGCTCAAGGGATGAAGAGGGTAAGATAAGGGTAAGTTCTGGAGCTAGGATACCAAGGGGATGAAAGGGGTGGGACGCGGGAGTTGGTCCACCAGACAGACATACGTAGGTACGTATAGTTATAGATTTTCAATCCTACGGCAGCCTATCTATAGGTCTGGTCCTGGAGGCTCCAGCGTAGACCCAGTACTCCTCCGCACTCTACGCGAGTGGGGGTGTCTCTCCTGGAGGACGAAGCGCATCTGAGGTTGCTCGGCGCACAAATGGAAACTCGCCGTTCCGTGAATCCTCGTTAACTCGGCGTGAATTTGCCCCTGGCCATTATCCCACCCTGGTCCCACGTCTCTCATCCGGATAAGCAACTCCCCAGGTCCCCAGACAGTTCCTGGAGGAGTTCGACAGTTTACGGGGACATCTGGCGACCTGCCCCCGTCTCAATCTTGTCGCAATCGTGGAAATGCACTTCCGTCGCCTTCAGCCACCTACCTATATGTCCCTTCCTTACCTTCCTCGCTTCCTTTCCGACTGCTCCGCGTCCTCTTGGAGATGCGCCCATACCCGGACGCGTCCTCTCCTGAGATCGATTGGTCCTTCCTACATCTTTTCCAATTTCTCCGCCACCTTCCCCCATCTCTCTTTACTTCCCGAATGCCTTTCTCCTTTACCTTCTTCGTCGCTCACGCTCCTTGTACCATTGTCGCTCCCGTGGAAATGCTCCTTTCATCTTCTTCAAAGTCCTTCGGCAGGTACGCGCTGAACGTGAAGCTTTAACGAGGGTATTTAAAAAAATAAATTAACCCTTGGAGCATTCAGGGCTGATTCTCAATATGGAGTTTCTATACACTCAATTGAGTAATACTCATTATAACGATGAGTTCAAATGAAAAGTGCGTACCCGGGTAATTTAAAGGAATCCCCGAGGAAATGAGGTAGAATGTAAGAGGTCGAACGGACAGAAGGGATACGAGGGTTGGAAGGAGGGGGAGGAGGATGCTCTAGTGATTTCAAGGAAGGAGGGTTGGGTTCTTTAAGGAAAGTTTACGGTGGCTCGTGTCGCTCTTGGAAATTGTGACTGTACGTGTAACGTGCAGCAGGCCCAAAATTCCAGGCACATCCCCGCTCGGTCCTATAAGCAGGGGATGAAACAGTAACTGGAGAAACAGTCAGGGAAATACGGAAGTCAAGGAGCATCGTGCTAAGAAGTAGACGCGCGGCTGTGACTGACTCCGTTAGGGTGGTAAAGACCCTTTTCTAAAAATCCTAAATTAAGGAAGCGAACGCGGAAGGGAACGCGTGTGCGCACTCTCTGCCTTCCTCTCCTCCCTTGGGCTCTGCCGACCCCAAACTACCAGAGGACATAAATCCCCACGACATCCCTTCGTGGTTCCGGCACGCGTCTAGCGTTCCGCTCAAATTAGCTCGAGAAAGTAACCTAGCGGCGCTACTTTGCGTCTGAGTTACTTGCGCCCCCTGGTCCACCCCTAGCCGTGTCGTTGAGCCTCACTCGCAGGACCATATGGCCCTGAGCTGGCTAAAAAGTCACTGAAGTATCGTTCCGGGCCTCTTGGGCTTCTAGGCAGCGACTAGGCACTATGAGGTTGCGTGGCTACAGGGATGGACCTGGTGGGTGGTGGTGGGGTCCTTGTTTGGAACGGCGGGAAAAAAACTGTCGGAGAATTCGAAAAGTGTGTTTTTACGGAGATTAGCCTGAAATATTGCCCCGTGGCCATTTGTCGCGTACGGCGCGGCGAAACGACGGAAATAAATATAAATTTGATCCTGCATTTAGATACGAGCGCGAGCTGGTCTGCTCCTCTATCTCGTTCGTTCTCTTTCTCTCTCTCTCTCTCTCTCTCTCTTTCCGTCTGACCTCTCCCATGCCGCTCGTCCCTCAGCCTATCGCGTTTAATCTCCCGCGAAAAAAGGTTTCGCGATAAATTTACAAATTTACACATCTCGCTGGATAGGAAATTAGGGCCGAAGCCGCCGGCCGTGGGTACGAGTGGGTGCCGAGAGGTCGAAGTTCGAAATAGACGGGACCGGTAGAGCGAAGAGTATCGTGGGGGGTAGATCGGGAGGGGTAACGGGTCGGAGGGAGGAATACAAAAAAAAAAGATTACAATGGCGAATGGAGATCGGTACTAGTGGGGAAACTTTCAGTTCGTGAGTTTAATTCTACTTTGAGTCCATTTTCTTTCTTTTCGTCCTCCCGCCCCTTCCGTTTCCCCGGATACCCTCTCGTTCTCACTCTTTTTCATCCCCCTTACGATCGCAACGCCGCGGATGCATCAGCCAGCTCGGGGCAATCGCATGAAATCCAGGTCGCGAAAGAACCTCCTTGGGCTTCTCTTTTTTCTTTCTTCCCTTCTTTTATTTCCTAATGAATTAAAAGTATTCCTCGCGACCGGTCGAACTTCCCTTAACCACCCTCCGTTCACCCACGACTCCCCCCCGTTATACACGATGATCATGAGGAATTCTTTTAACTACAGCCTTCTCCCCCTGTCCACTGGATTCTCCCATATCGCACAAAACAGTGGATTCGCCAGTTAGCCAAACTTTTTCTTTCCGCTATATTGATTATAAGGGTCGAAGTTAAGACGCGCCCGTACGAATGACGGGGGTCGCGACTAAATTATGCCAAGTCGATGTCAGACCCGTGTCTTCGCTACGACCCCCAATCTCCAATCCCAATCGGAATCTCTGAGTCCCCCTCAACCCTTGGTCACTGGTCCACTACTAAGGGTAGTATTGTGTCCCTTTCACGATCTGCACGTCCCTCCCTCCCAATGCTCCTGCGGTTCGTTCTCGATGATCATCAAGATCATTTCTCAGGTGTCCCAATGACGTTTCGTCGATTGATTTTGACGGCGATGACGTCCGCGTCAGTTGGACCCAGTCCCTTTGGCGTTCTGGCAGTTCGCTATTGATTTGCCCGGGGGCGGGGTGGGACGGTCGCCAGAGGGCAAAGAGGGGAGGAAGTTTGTTTGCACAGGGCGAAATGTCCCATTTAACAAGAGTAATGATAATAATTTCGTAAGCCTTGTAGGTATTAGGGAGTTCCGTCGCGTGCCATCCCCGAGATAACACAAATACGAGGGAGCCACGTTTGCTCTTGAAATAAATGCCGCTAGATAACCATCTCCTTCTTCCCTCTTCTTCCTCTTCTCGTTCACCTCTTGGATCTTCCAAACTACTCGCACCCACCCACCCTCGTCTCCTCTTTCGCTCTTCGTTTCTCTACCTTGGCACTCCACTCTTCGATCCTCTCCGGCTTCCTCCCTCAGTTCCTCGGCACACTCCTTCGCTAATTTCATCCTCTTATTCTGGAGGTCATAGCCATCAACCTCGAGGTCCCTCCCTCCCCTCCTCACCTCGACCTCGTTTATAACCCTCAAATACCTTACGCCTCGCTCACCCCTTTGCTTAGGGTGGCCGCTACGAGATCACTCCGAGGAGACTGGGCGGACCTACCCCAGGAATCTGGGTATCCGTTGATCCTATCTTTTGGAAACCTGGACTAGGGTCTTGTAGCGCTGGACCGTCTTACCAGTCGACATGAGGTATCAAGCCCTACCGAGAAGGGTAACCTTTCGATGGATCCTTTCCGCCTTGTCAGAGTCTTCCTCTTCTGCCTAACCCTTGTTCTCGGGTGTTCCTGAGCTGGTAATCATCATCCAAGGATCCACGAGGACTCTGGTCCCGTACCAGGTGACTTTCATATGCGTTCACACGATCACCGGAAGTCGGGGACATTCCCGTGCACTTCCACGTAACATGGACCGGACCATGTGCGCCTTCGGAATTGCGACGCGCAAGTGGATGGACCTGGTGCAAGATCACTCACTTTCGCAGGAGTATTCCATCGACGTACCTGGAACCTAGCAAGGCCCGTGTAGCTATGTCGTCGGTTTCCACTGGTAAAGCCATACGGAATGATGGCGCCAATACCATTTTCGCCGGTTCTCATCCGACGTGGATCCAGGAAGCTTAGAAGAAGAAAAAAAAAATTGTACCTAAATGGGAGGGAAGATAAAACGAAGACGGTATCAAATTTTCACTTCGGCTCCCAAATCGCGAATTCTTTTGACACCGTGAAAAGCTTCGCCGTTATTCCGATCTAAATGACTGGAAGTTATTTACCGAGAGTCTTTCGCGAATACATACGTATATCCGTATCGCTATATACCACGCGATACCCATCGCGCTGTGGACCCGATCGATCGTTGTGCAGCTACCTTAAACTCCAATTACGCGGAGGGTGCCGGGGCGTGAATTCCAATGTTGGAAAATGCGGTCTCGGGTATTCCTATACGCTTACAAATGGAATTTCATTGCTTTCCCTGGCATGCCAAATGAGAATGATATCCATAAGCGTTGAAGTGCTGTTCTAGATGAAGGCGCTAATGCAGGTTAGGGGCGAGAGGACGGAGGGGGATGGCATTTGAGGGGGGGGGGGGCTTACAGTTTGAGGTTGCGCGAATACGAAATACGTACCTGCCTATCTCGCCCTCATTGAACAGTGCAAGGGAGACCGGCCAATAGGCGGCACCCCGAGAGAAATAGGGGTGGCGGAAGTGAGAAGATCCCCCGGAGGCTTCACCCTTAACACTTCCGCACCCCCTCGTTCCCTACTTCTTTTTATATCAGTCTTTTATGGCTTACCGCATCTACACCGCGTCTTAAGGTACCAGCCCAGTCGGCGTAATAAAACAGAGCGTCCATCTTTTCGTACTTTTACCAGCGTGGGGGGGGGGGGGGGGGGGGGGGGGGGGCGGGGGGGGGGGGGGGGGGGGGGGGGGGGGGGGGGGGGGGGGGGGGG
>JARQSV010000393.1:871494-895288 GCA_030142285.1 Calameuta idolon
ACGTTTTTCCGGTTTTTCCCCCCCCCCCCCCCCCCCCCGGTACCTTTTAACAGCGAATATCCAGGTTACAGTTTTCATCGTTCGCGTCGACTTTTTTTTTTTTTTTTTCTTTAGCTTCCTAACGCCACCTAAATTATTCATGGAAAATAAGATAACGACCGGCTCTCTTCGTGCGTGCATACGCGTCGTCGATAAAGCGTCGCGACGCTCGCCTCGTTCCACCGATCTGTCTTTTATCCCATTTTTATCTCTCTTTTTTTTTTCTTTATACATATTTTAACCCCCCCCCTCCTACCCCCTACTATTTCTTTCTCTGTCTTTTTTCTCTCCTGTCCTTATATCATCCGTATGTACAACGTATTCCTTCCTTCGTTTGTCTCACAGGCTTTTTTATTTTATCCATACCGATCGACGCTTTTATCCTGTGTCGTCGTCGCCCCCCTCCCCCCCCCTTCTCCCGAAGAAGAGTTATCGACTTATTAATGCGACTGAGAGACTCGGGTCAGGAAGGGACATCGATCCGACGGGATGCGCAAGGGTTTTGCTGGACAGGACGGGCTATGGCCTGACTCCCGACGAGGCGTCCCGACGTCCGACGCCACGGGTAGGAGAAAGTGCCCACGTAATAAAAAGGCAGAGCGCGCCTCGTGGCTCGCTAGGGAGAGGAAAAAAAAACCAATTACGAAGAATCCTCGCCCCGTAGAGTCGCGAGCAAGCGACAGGAAAATAAGCGTCTTGACAAATGAGCGTCGCCTGGCGTCTCGCCTCGATCCGGTCTAAGATAGCAGTAAAACCATCGGGGACTCCGGATCCTTTCTTGGCCCTTCCCATGCGAATGCGTCTCTTTCGCGCTCCTGACAATTTCGCATTCTTACCCAGGTCGCTCTGCCCTTAACGAAACGCTGTACGGGCGCAAGTTTTTCGGCTGGTCTCGTGGTCGTCCGAAAAAAAAAAGACAAAAGACAATTGTCCTATTTCGAATTTGTCACGCCACTCTTGTTGACTCTGACGAACTGTAGACACGAATTAAGCCAATTTACAATAATCGACGTTCCTTAATGCGAACTTTAACCTGGGTCGAAGCTCGGGTCTGTCTCCAGGCCCCCCCAGGACATGTCTTAGCTATTTGAAAAATACGCATCGACCTTCTGCGAGCTTATCCTGACTATTTAAATAATTATACGCGCTCCAGGGCGTTTCCAATGCGCGACCACTCTCGCGCGATGATCATACGTACACCGAACGACCGTACCGATTCTGGATCACCAATGCCGCACAAATGAAGACGACGCCCTAACTAGGCGATATCAGCCATCTACCTGTACGAGCGACACTAATGGCCAGTTATAACAGTACCGAACAGTAAGCGATATACCAGACATAAATCCTTAGGCCTTACGACGCGATTCTCATGAAGCGTCTAGTAGCAGGACATTCAAGCCCGATCCGAGATGTGACAATTAAAATTTGGAATCTTAAGGAACGTTCTTTGTGTATAAAAAAAAAAAAAAAAGAAGTGCTCATTAATCGCACAATTTATCCGTACATAAATATAGGACGTCTCGTTATCGAAGACGCCCAGGCAGACCCCCCGTCCCTGGTAACTGCAATCGCCCAAAGGTTCTTCACAGTGAAAACTCGCCGACGGTACTGTCGCCCGACGCTTTCAGTCTGTCCTCGCCCTTTCGGGCCCGTCTTATGGAAAATTCGATATTCCCCGTTATAGCTGTTTGCCACTCCGAATGATAAATCGCAGCGCGACCCACTCAACCTGGAGATATCTAGCGTCGGTCGCGACGGCCTTCACGATTCTACGGATTATGGGTCTTCGGGGGGGGGGAGGGGTCGGAACTGGGTCTTATGGGGAAATACGGAGGGGGGTCGTACACGTTATAGTGGCAGGATTCGAAGAGGGTGCCGAAAGGCAGCCAGCATCCCCTTCTTCTTCTTATACGCTCCATTTGGATGATTGCATCGTTACGACGCATTGATCCCGAGCGTCCACGTTGACGACGAGGATTACACCAGGAGCTCTTGTCGTTCTCTTGCGTATTCGCCATATACCCATTGACGGGATTCCAGAGAGATTCCTAGATTCTCGTAAACTCCATCTCTGACCCAGCTACCCAAATTTCCTATATTACATACCACATATATATACACACACACATATATATATATATACACATATCCATATAAAGCAAGTAGGTACATACAGCTACTATTTCGTATCTTTTATGGAGCGGCACGCTCTTTTACGACGACGCTAAGTGCCACGACGCCCCAACCCAATTCATGGAAAGGCTCCTTGTCGATTCTTAAACGATCCGCCAGAGGGAAACCCGTACTCTCTATCGAAGTTTTGAGCTGTGTGTGTATATATATATATATATATATATAGCTGAACTTCCAGCTTCTCTTAATTATCGGTCACGGTCTGTTGCATCTCTGAAAACAGTTGTCTGGCACTTTACCTACTTATTCTACTGTCTACGTTACTCTCCGTCTCTCTCGCTCTCCCGCCGAACGTACGACGCCTGTCGATCACCGGACAGATCCAGAGAATCGTTTAAATTTATAGGCTAGACAAATTGGCTATTTCCTAAACCCCTCCCCCCTCCGCCCCCCCCTACTTTCCTCCTTCCTTCTTTACCTCGCTGCAATTGCAGCCCTGCACTCCGTGCACCGTACGAATGCACATGCAATTGACTCGAGTGGCGCTTGCACGCAATTCAACTGGGCGCATCCGTACGTACAGCGGGGAGTCGTTGGGCTGTGTCGTCGGTTGCTCCGGGTTCGTATTTGCTGACGGCGTCGCGACGTCGGGCTGGCTTCTCTTGGCACGCGTGTCCGGCTCGTATGTTATCGATCTTCTCGGAGGCGACTTCTCTGTCCTGGCAAATTCGTATTTCAATTTCAACTTCTATGCGCGCTTGACTGCTCAGACGGATAAGGATCAATGGCGGTCGTACTTTTGAAATATATATATATATATATATATATATGTGTGTGTCTATAAAATATATACAGCGTACGGTTAAAGTTTTAAGTCGTTTTCGGGACTGCTTGAAGATAAAATGCATAATTATGGTTAATTCCACGAATATTTTCTCTACCCCCCCTCCTTCCCCCCTCCCTCCCCACCTCTTCTCTCAGTGATATTCACAGGTCGTTGGTTAACTGGTGGTACTTATCCTTTCGACTTCCCACGTTTCCATACATTTCGTTATCTTTCTTCGTGACGCGCCAGTAGGCCGGGAGGGAAACTTTAATGAGATGTTTCTAATTAATGCTAAAGGGTTGCCCGCCCTGTATAAGTATAATAATTCATTAGTCGTTATTAGGCATGCGGATATCTCTTTGCTTGATTCTCGTCAGGGGATTTTTTTCTTTTCTTTTCTTTTTTTCAAGAAAAAAAAAAAAATACAATGAAACTCTAACGAAGTGGATTTTCTTGCTTTTATTTTTATCTCTCATTTTCGTGGTACCTCCGATACCGCGATGGGATCTCTAATGAATTATTTTGCGACTGTTAATCTTTATTACGATATACAACAAAGGGGGGGGACAAATATAAATAGAGCTTGCCGCGTAACACCTATATTTCGTTAACCACGATATATAGATATACACGCGTGATAACCTTACACTGAACGACGCCGTTCTCTTTTTCAGGTGGCTTCACCTGCTGTTTAACCTGGGGGTACAGGTGGTCGTGGGTCTTCCTCTGGAAATGGTACACGGAAGCCTGAGGATCGCGGCGGTCTACATGGCCGGAGTCCTCGCTGGTGAGTAAAACGAAGAAAAAAAAAGAAAAAAAAAAGAAAAAAAAACTTTTATATTTCCTGTTAAACGAAATAATGTTACCCGCAATTATTTGTACGACTGTAGGGCCATTACGCGGTCATAAATTCTTCGAAGAAATCTCTTAGTTAAATCCACGTTTCCCAGACTCGTAATAATCCTAGTTCATCTGAATCTCATGAAATCTGATGTTTTGCCAGACTGTGAGTCCCAGTGCCACATGACTATTCATATGTATATATATATATACACATATACACATTAAGCACCATATACCATCCGGGTTTTACACGGTTAGTTCCTGAATTCTTGGGTCCTCTCCTTCCTTCCTTCCTTCCTGGTAGCAATGGGGATGACAATAGGGGATGCCACCCTCCGTATACAGCGCCAAGGGGTCTGAGCCTCGTGTCTCGGACGGGTCGCGAGCATCCGTGTACACCTAATTGCTATTAGCATAAATTCGATTAGACGCGGGATAGAGCCAGTGGGGTTTATTAGCAGTCATGAAAGTAAAACGTTGCAAATGGGTTGCATGAATAATAATAAATTTAAGGGACGCTGTTTGTGCCTTGTACGTTGGTACAGGTGGATATAGATTAGCAGCAGCCTATTGTAACATCGCGAAGACGGGTAGGATGAATATGGGCTTTCTAAGGTTACAACGTTATGGACGGATCCTCGAGGTACGATGGGGTCTGGTACTCCTGGTTCCCGTCCTCGCACGGCTACCCGTGAGCTTGCTCGTTGCTCCCGTGAACCAAAGCCGGCGTTTTCACCGGGCGTCGGGTTGTCTGGTATCGCCGCGACAAGATTACTTCGCATGCATTGCGGTTGCAGCGACGACATAATGCGATTACGTCACAAGTGCAACACACTTCGTCCTCGGCCACCTCCCCGCCGCCCCGCCGTCGCTTTAACGACCGCCACGTCGCAAGCGCACATCCCTCAACCCCTCTTACACGGTTTGTCGCCCATCATCCTCGCCTATTGCGAACCACCCTAAGGCACGGCTGTACGCTTAAAGGCCCTTTTCGTACCCAACGCCTCCTGCTCCTTTATAGATTTTCATGCTAGCCGTATAACCGGAAGTGGCCGAGGGATAAAATCCCATTTCCATGTACAAAGTTACGCAAGAGTCGTCTGCTACGCCGAAGAACGTTGAAACGCGAAATAGTCGCTCGCGCGGCTTAGGTACCGTTCACACGACTGCCGTTAGAGGCCCGAGACGATCGCATCCGCCGTTCCATTTTTGCATTCGCACAGCCGAACGATTGTTTGCTTTCTAAACGTTCCGCGACGTCGGCGTCGCCGATTGCGATGCCGGCTAGTCGGATTGAGAAATTTCCTTGTGCGTGACCGGCCCGATCCCCCACCTCCCTCACCCTCCCCCATTGTCTTCATTTCTGGCGCACCGGTTCCGCCGACGCATTTCCTACGGATCAGCATTTCTGACTTCGAACGTCCTTTCGTTACCGTATTTAACCTGGGATTCGCGTAAGGCGTCTGTCTGTCTCCGTCCGTCGTCGCGACGCCCCGTCCACACCCCGTCGTCGTCTGTCACCCTTCCATCCGCGATTCGTGCCCGAATCCGATTGCGCGATAGCGACAATAGCACCGGCACTATTTACACGCGATATCTCCAACCCGTTAGCTCCACAATGATGTCTGCAACCTAGTTGCGCATTACGCGTATACGCGGTAACCACCCTCTTCCTCTCATTGCCAGAGAAACTGACGCCCGGCGTCGCGGCACTGGCTCTCTAGCTAGGTCGCTGACTATATATGCTGCATATGCGCGCATATGTACTTCCTATACATACGTAATGCATGGATGCATGTTATGTTGTCTCTTGTTGGATGGCTGAGTAGGTGGCTGGGATACCGTGTGTGGCTATACGCGCCGAATACGTTATTACGAGCTGCTGACGCGTATGTGTACACTTGTATGTACATACGTGTACAGTGCGTGCTGTACGGGGAAAGGGGTATGGGAAATTATTGTGGCGAGGAGGAGGAGTGGGGGAAGTGGGGGGTGGGGGGTGGGGGGGGGGGGGAGTTACATTCCTGCAGATCTGACAAGGTGAAATTTTCACCGTGTCTCCGTAGACTCCGTGCCTGACCGCTTCTAGTTCTTCCAGTTGGCTACGGCTTGCCCGACGCGTCCTTGTATTTGGCGCCGTGGCGCCGCGACGACTTCGAATCGCTCGTCGTGACGTTCCGGAAGAACGACGACGGTAAATAGGTCCACGCCGGACCTCGAGACAAATCCAATCGAGTACTCGATCTTGGGATGCTGTACAGGCATCGACGTCTCGTCGGGTGCTACTGGACCACCCCCCCCCTCCCTCCTTCTTTCCTCTCCACCTACCCTTCTACTTTGTCCTTGGAGACGATTTTTCGAGAATGACACATTGTTATCTCTACCGGGATTTTTCTGTGAGATTCCGTGGGTGATTGAAAATTTTTCGTGTGACTTTTTTTTTTTTGAAAATCGCGGTTGGTTTTTTTTTGCGTAGTGGGTATTTGGTCGATTAAGTTGGGTTTTTTTGTTAAGGGAATGATTTTAATAAAAAAAAAATGTTTAATGCAATTTATACGAATCGTTAGTCGATCTCTTATCGTACTTTTCGATTATGATAAGGCAAATTTTGGAGAATCGTAATGGCACTCGGTGCCGTAGAAGCGCCGAACGTGCCGCAGACTGTATCGGTGTCGCTATTTGCAGTAATGGGGCTGAGCGTATCGAAACGGTCGAGTGGTCGAATGGATAGAGAAAGAGAGAGAGAGAGAGAGAGATGCTGGGAGAGAGAGATAGAGAGAGAGAGATGCTGGGAGATAGGGCAAGGATAGAGAGGAACAGAGGGAGGCCGGGGACGTAGCCTGGCATTACGTACGGTCCACGGACGAAGGAAATCGCATCGCCGAGCGGCAACGACATAACAGTATCCGGCGCCGCCTCGCCGCCCGTTCGACTGGTTTACTATTTCGCTTCGCGTCGCGACGCAATGAGCGTCCGTAATGGCTGGCGACCGGTGCATAGGAATAGGACAAATGCACCTCTTACGGATGCATCGTCGCGCGTGCACTCGGCGCTGCCGTGTAACTGTACATTCAATTTCCGCGACGACGGCGTCACTCTAGACTGACTTCCGAATGCCTCTTCGTGCACGGTCGTGTCGTTTCGGTTCCTTTTTTTTTTGGGCGGTGGGGAGGGGAGGGGGTGGGGGGGGGGTAGGAATTTCCGTGCGTAAGAGTCAGTCGCTTCGAATTCGAAATTTTTCCTGACATTTCTTTACGAACTGTTTACTTTTATCTATAGTGCCTTTAACAGTGAAACTTATGATTTCGTATATACAATAATAGTCGCGTGACTTACCGGTATCGTTATCAGTGATACTTTTACTCGATGCTATAGCGACGGGACCTTCACGTGCGACCCACTGTGTCTGTATACCTGAGCAAACGTTACGGCTGCGTTCTCGTCCATTTAACGTTACTTCTTTTACTTTGCTTTTTTTCTGCTTACTTTGCGGCTCCGGGACCGGAGACAATTTCTTAGCGGGTAATGATATGGCATCGTCATGTTATTATTATTTTGTTTTACGGTCATACTCGTGCTTATGGATATTCGTGAACCAACCTAAGGTTCACTTCGGTGCACGGGGACTTGGCTGGTTCTCACGGTTATCTTCGTCTTATCGTATTCCTTTCTCCTGCGGCAGTTTCTTTTCTCCTTTCTTTCTGGTTGCTAAGTTTTTTCAACTAGCCGATTCGTTGACTCACTTAGTCATTCTCGCGGATAACGAAATTCCTTATTTCGGTAAGAGTCCACGGTAAAACTTCACGAAAGTGAAATTAGTTGAAGTTCCGTGAGATTAGTCGGGGGTTCTTTTTTTTTTTCCTGATAACAGCACACTCCGCTCACGGATTTCGACTTTAATACTCGTATTCGTAGATATTGGCGGATTTTGAATTTGCACGTTCCGCAATTTTCTCTCATTAATTAGCAATCGACTGCTAATACGTCGCGAAACGTCTACGTTCACGGTCTACAATGCCAATGTCGTAATTCCTCCTTTGCTTACTTACTCGATATTCGAATTATAAGGGGAAAAGCAAAGTCGGCGAGTTCCACTTATTTACAGAAGTTGTCGTCCTCGTTTCCGATTCTCATCCCGGCACTCGTACCCCCCCCCCCCCCCCCGCCCCGCCTCCCCCCTGCCCCCCGTATTCCTGCAATGGAAATATGTCTTTCCTTTTGTGCACTAAATCTACAATGCTCGACGGAGCGTGACCACGGGTATCGTAAGATTTTCAGTAAGAGTTTCAAAGAAAGCTCCAAGTTTATTCAGGGTACAAGTTTTAACCTCTTCCTTTTCATTTTCTTCTCCATCCAGCATCCTTAGCTCTATCGATCTTTATCTCGACGTCTCTGTTCCCGATCATCTCGTTGCTGCACCGTGGATAAGAATCGTGTGCCGTCCCAGTACGAGGATGAGGATAGGTCAAAGTTCGATTTTCCAAGATTGGTCGCCACGTTCACTTGGACCACTCGGGATCGGTATACGTCTGCACTTTGAACTTTCCTCGCGAACCTAGCAGGAGTGAAATCTTGAGGATGAACCAGGTGGGGAGGAAGATTGAATAGGAGCTAGAGAAATGTATAAATGGATGGACGGATGGAGCTTGTGGGAAAAAGGTAAATGGAATGTGGAAAAAGGTTTAGGTGAGGATGGAAGCAGAAAGAGAGAGAGAGAGAAAGAGAGAGAGAGAGGCCTGGCTCGACCCTTGAGAAGTTGAGGAAGCTCCGGTAACGAGGGAAACAACTGTAAACGCCTAATGGCGTCTTCGGGAAACGGTCCAGCTCAGTGGGAATGGCCGAACGACTAGTTTGTTTCGAAATCCATTAACCCTCAATTACGATTAAGTACGGGAGTGTCGTGTGCGAAATGATTCAGCGATAATTAAAGAAAATTAACAGGCTGAGGATGCCTGCTGCTTGTGTTGGAGGAGATCGGATCGAGATTAGACGGGACCGGTCCATCGATCATCCCTCCCGTAGACCCGCCGTAAGACAGACCCACTAACCTTTCGCCGAGTGAATCCCATCGAGAGAGGGTAGGATAATATGACGTTAGAAAAAAAAAATTGATAACCGGAAGTCCGATCCGATTGTACATTCTTGCTCGATGCGAGGCGAAAGAGTCTAAACCAGCCGAGAGAAGGGTGAAATGATGATCAGATGGCGCAGGGTGGAGCAGATCGATTTTACACGACCCGATCAGTTCCTTGGTGGATGATCGGACCGGGGCTACCCGGTATATGGGGTGGGTGGGTTGTATGAGGCGGAGGAAATAGGAGAAGGGGAAAAGCCGTAATTATCTAATACCTAGGAGTGCCAAGGTGGAATGCCGTGTCGAGCTGTCATTTCGTGGGAACGACAAGGACACGCGGAAAGAGGAGCCCGGTAATTGCTCGAAGACGACGGGGAACGACGTCGACGTCGACGCCGGTATTAGCACTGATGATGATGGTGCTGGTGGGTGGTACCAGGACGCGTTACGTAAGCTCTTTGAGCAGTGGCGAGGAGGCCGAGGTAGGGTAGAACAACAAGTAGAGCAACAAACCTCCGGACCGGCAAATAGACCCTACAAGCCCAAGCCCCTCTGACGGGGGCCCCCCCCCCCCCTTCATCCCTTCCCATAGGCGTACCCAAGATGGAAGAGGAGAGTAACAGAGAGCTCGATAAATCCCTATAGGTATATCAGTATATAGACCCCGTGACCCAGGGTCAACTGGTCCCTCCATTTGACTTTGCTCTCACCTAGAACCCCCCCCCCCCCCCCTCCCCCCACCCTCTCCCCCTAGTCGACCGTCTCTCTAATCCTCCTCCAGGAGAATAGCTTGTCGAAAGTACCAAGAAAGGTTCTCTACTGAACTCTATTTCGACAAGGGTGATCTTACCCCAACCTAACCTAACCTCAAAGTTTCTATCTTGTCTCCGCGCGACCAAACACCTCGTCCTTGGATTTTTCTCTGGTCCGAACCCAGGGAAAGACCTTGGAGATTTTTCTATTTGAAAATTTTTATATTTTTAGTTACGTCGGAGGAGGGGGGGGGGGGGAGTTAAGTAATGTTTGTCATGGTACACCTGACAGATGCGGTCTTACTTCAGCATGCACCCCTAATGTAGGTCATGCGCTAATGGATCTGACATAATGGCCCGGGGGTGAAGTACAGGCTGTCAGGAGAGCGATGAGAACAGGAGAGGGAAAGAGAGACTGGATGGCTGAGCTGGACGAGAGCGAAAGTGATAGAGGTAGAGGGACCAGAGCGGGGGGGCGGGGGGGGAAGGGTTGCGTAGAAACCTATGGGGGTGGAGGAGCTGATCGCGTAACGATAGTCACGACGTGTTGGCACCCCTGTCATAATTCAGGCACCAGGGCAATCAGTCAGGTTTCCCACGTCAGGTGGTTCCCGTTCCATTTCTCATAGGAAGCGACTAATGTCAATTCCATTTCCCACGATGACGTAGACGACGAGGACACGAGTCTGTTTCTCGTTATCGATGACCCCTGCGCCGAATAGGGGTAGGTACAGGAGAGGAGAGGATTGTGCCACGTGGATCATCAGCATATAGAGTCCCAATACGGAAGAGACCAGTCAGAGAATTTCGTTCGTGTGACAACGACCGTGCTCAGCGGACCGGAGGGTCTATTTTTTGAAGTTCCGGAAGTAGCCTCGCTAATCATTAGGTATTATTTATATTAATCCATATACAATTATTTACATCCCCCCTCTCGAAGCCGACCAAGCTACGGAAATTCCCGAAAACAGGGTGCGAGACGTCGAAAAAAATATAATGAATCGGTGTAAAAGTAGCGCGACTAGTCGAGTGCGTTCTCACAATGCACTTCCGGTTGGCAGTGTTGAGCCATTGCTACGTGTATGACCAAGTGACTGTAATTTGGAGAGTGAAAAAAAAAAAAAAATCGCACGATTTCGGGAACAAAGAGTTTTGCGAGAGTGAATTGCGTCGACGAGGATACCTGAGGGTGTAGTGGTGGTAGCAGAGGGGTTGACCCAGGGCAAGGGTGGTGCGCAACGTCGAGGGTTCATCGGGAGTCAGATTACTGTCATTTGTCATTTAGTTCTGAGGCTCCCTCTTTTATTTCTTCCGCCCCCCCCCCCCCCCCCACCCCCCGGTTCCTCATTTCCGGTACGTCATCGACACATCGACCGCATATAAGAATCGTTGAGACCATCGGACGGCTCAGAATGTCTTCGGCAGTCATGGCGAACGTTCCTCCTTTCAGTCCCTTCTCTACTGTCTTTGTTACCTCCACGTCCTCCGTCTCTCTCCGAAGTTAGGGGTAGACCCCGAGTTCAAGAGACGTAACCATTAATAAGTGATGCTCCAGCAGACAGAGCTGCTCGCCGTTACTCCACCTTATTGCGTACTACATCTACCTGCGAGACGGCAGTCCTACCAACGGAACCGCGGGAAACGCCTGCTTCTCATTGCGGTTTTGCAACGGGCTCTCGGAAACTCGATGCCATAAATTTAAAGACCGCGACGGACTGACTGTCTCTCTCTCTCTCACACACACACAGTGATTCCATTGCACACCGTACTCTGGGTTTGGGAATTCAAAAGACTACCGGGGATGGGACAAAGAGACTGATATATCGATGACCCATGACTGATTCGATGGGACAGGACCATGTTTGACGCAGAGTGCCCTGGGTCTGGACACGAATAGTAAATAGATCAGTCAGGGTAGTGCAAAATGTTCCTCATGAGTATAAGGGTTGCACGATGAAAAGTCACGGTGCTAAATTCGATATGTAATCTCTCTGGTACTTGGCCGTATATTTAAGTGCATGTATTTTGGTACAGCTGGATGAACCGGGATGAATCGTGGATGATTCGGGATGAACTTTTATCCAATACAATATAGCGTCTGCCCTGCATCGAAATGCCGAATCGCTGATCGCAACCGTTTTTCTCGTTGTGTGCTTTTAGGTTCGCTGGGCACGTCGGTCTTCGATACGGACGTGTACCTGGTGGGAGCCAGCGGTGGTGTCTACGCCCTCCTAGCGGCCCACCTCGCCAACGTTTTACTCAACTACAACAACATGGAGTTCGGGATCGTTCGACTGATCGGGATCTTCATTATCGGTAAGTTTGGTTATCGGCTGTGTATGCTACTTCCTGTTTTCAAGAGAAACCGGTCGGACGTGATTAAATTTTAAAGTCGAGTTTAAAAATCTTACTTCGGGTTCGGTTTACTTTTATTGGCCGACCATCGCTATTTTAATGGCTATAGCGTAGTCTGTATACAGGATCGTTCAAAAGTACCGATCGAAGTTGGGCAATTTCATATTTGTGGTAAAATCATATTCGGGTAAGTGTAATACTTTCGTGTGACCCCCTGTACACATAGAATGTACTCCGCTACAGTGCATTGGACATAACTTCTTGCAGTACTATATTTTTTTTTTTGACAGTTATTAATACTTTATTCCAGTCTACGATTTTTCTTAACCTCATTGCACTTGAACATTTTGTTTTTCGTGTCTTTGATTAACAAAGTTATTTTTTCGAAGAATTTTTCATACTTCGATCGATTGGATTTATCTAAACCCGCGGAGAAAATTTTTTGATATTAAGCATGCTGGATGCTGAGATTTTCTCTTCTGGACCAAATCCAGCTTCATCCCTAATAACCATGTGGATCGTCCGTATGATTGTACGGAGAAATTAAAATCATTGTAAAAACTTTCATCCATGTTCCTAGACGTAACAATGGCGTGGAATCCGTGTTAACCGGGGTCCCCTCTAGGATATCTGAGGTTGCAGGATATGTTCCAGGATGTGATGTAGTTGGGCCGATAGCGGGATCCTGGCGGACCGCGTGAGGTCTATATGCTCGAACTTTTAATTAAAAGATAGGCGACCACGTTCGTAATTCGGCGAGTAATGTTTCGCCGACGCAGCGTCTACGAAACGAGCGACGGACGCGTCCGTTGTGGACGACGACCGCGGGCGAGCTGCGCCTTTTAGATTTTCGCTATACACGCGCGCGGATATAAATCGTGAGATGTGTCGTCGCGCGATGTCCGGCTTGTAATCGAAAAAGATATGAGATTTCGGAAACGAGAAGGGAGAAGCTTTTGCGAGGGATGCCGAAGCCCAGAAAGGACGGTAGCGACCCGTCGGATAGGCTGACTAGGACACGCAGGACCAATATAGGGAATTTGCTTGGGCAAGGGGAAAAAAAAAGTACTAGATAGCCTCTCGTGTCCCAAATTAATATATCTATATAGTATCGAAGTCTGGTCTCCGGTAGGTATTGGAAAATTTAGCCATGAAACCAACCATGAACCTCTTTTCCTGTTTACTATTTGTAAACAGCCAAGATCCACTGTACGTATTTACTTGGGTAAAGCCACAGCCATTCGGTGGATTATATTGAAAAGCTCTTTTCTGCGACACTGTGAACTTTTTCCAAAAGAGAACTTTTCTCTCTCTCTCTCTCTCTCTCTCTCATCTGCTTCGAATAATTCTTTGAACACGTCAAAAGCTGCATCTCCCTGGGTAACTGAATGATCATTCCTTTCATATGTATTACGAGGAAATTGGCTTGGGATGATGCGCGCAGATAAGACCAATATATTTTTAGCCCTCTCAAGATGGAGTCCAGTTTCTCTGGCACTGGTGAACCCAGTAAGGATTAGTCCTACGGGATTAGGAGTCTCCATTCTCCCTGGTCCCTCCTTCTCCCCCTCCCCCTCCCCCCCTCTTTTTATTCTCTCTCCCATAAGAATCCTCCCAACGCTCGGTATTTTCCCTACGCTGGCTACTCTGTATAGTGTCCCATCCTCGTTCACGAGGGTCCTCACCTTCCTGATCCTGGTCTCGAGTTGGCACCACCGGGTAGGACGGGTCCGCGCAAACGCTCACCTATATACTTTCCCTGCTGGCTTTGCAAAATCGGGCACTTTGTAAGCCGTTACGACCCACGGCGCTTTTTCAGTAATTGGATACCTTCGCACTTACATTACGCCCGGAAGGAGAAAGAAGCGTCGCGCATTCTAAGGAGGCGCCTTTAATTCTCTCGGCATTCGTCTTGGGGTACCGTCGTTCTCTCCTCTTGCTCCTCCGGTACTCTTGTAAGGTTCTTGCTCGGCGTGTCTGATGGCGCTAAATAGGACAAGGGAGGGAGGACAGATTGGAAGCCACGAGAGAAAAAGGCGATCATCGATTCACGAGGAATTCGAAAAATATTCTCTTCCCGTTTTCAAAAGTTCCATCTCTCTCCATAGTTCCTGCCTTTCCTGCCTTTCGTTCTTCCGGAAGTCTGATGAATTTCTCATGTCGATGCGACGTGGACGTCGTCGCTCTCGAGTAACGGGAATCTGTAGCGATTAATCGATAGCGGGCGAAGGTTTGCCTGCGAGGCTAGCAGGTGGAATCGCTTACGATGACCGTACAGACCTTTTTGACCTTTCTGCTAGCTGATTACCCAAATTTTCATAACCCATATTTTGGGTTATAGGTCACATGGTCCAGTTCGGATGATCAGTCTTGGAACAGTTGTTAATTGTATCAGTTTGGAGTCTGAGAATAACTTGGTACATGATGACTGCACGATGGGACCAGGTCTTTGACGCTGTCGATGAGAATGAGGATGAGCGTAAGGTTAAGCATGAGAATGAGGATGGGAATGAGGATAAGAGTGAGAAGAACGGTACCGTATCCGAACGGCTTTGACGCAGCTTCGGTTAAGTAGACACAGAGCGCCGCAAGACTCCCCCACTGATTGGCAGCGTAACCGATCCGACAATCGAGACTCCGATCTTGCGATGCCTTCCACCTGCTGACTGATCGCGACGTCGATCTTTCGTTCAGATCAGTGATCTTTGGGATGAGAGTTAAAGAGAGACAGAGCCGAAGAGTTATAAATAGATGGAGAGAGAGAGAGAGGGACTATTGATTCTTATGAGAAATTAGTTGCAAAACCGATCAACCGGTCGTATAGTTACACTCAGTACGTTATATAAGGGTTTATCAGATTGATTGGACAGAGACCGGGGACGCGAATGACGACGGCACATTGGCGACGCGACGCCTCGCGTCGAATCGAATCTTTTCGCAGTGTAACACAAGCGTCTGTTCCTGGTCTGTCCCACCTCGATGGCTCACGAAGCCGCATTCCTCTCGAACGGTTCGGTAAATCCGCCGCCTGGGAATCGCGAACGCGGACGTGACGGCAATTAGAGAAGCTTCGACGGCAATTAAAATATCTTGAATTCTCCCGGATGATCGACGCTTTTACCCAGGATTTGCTTCCTCCGTTACGTGTAGCTACTCCGGTCACCTTAACGCTCTTACCGGCGCCTTTCTTTTCCAAGCTTTCCCGGACCCCGTCATTCAGGCCCCCGTCCACGTAGCTGCGGCCGCTCTGGAGTGGAACCGCGTCGGGACCGGGACTAAAGGCGAGTGCCAGCCCCACTGGGGGATCTGGCACCGCGACGCCTCGATGAAGTAGGATCGGCTGTCCTGGCGCTGAGTCTAATTTCCTTCTTTTTCATTCTTGTGTTGCAGCCAGCGCGGACGTCGGCTTCGCCATCTACGACAGGTACGCGGCTGAGCAGATGGGACCCCCCGTCTCCTACGTGGCGCACCTGACGGGCGCCTTGGCAGGACTGACGATCGGCCTCCTCGTCCTGAAGAACTTCGAACAGCGGTTACACGAGCAGCTGCTCTGGTGGGTCGCGCTAGGCGTTTACGCAGCCTGTACGATCTTCGCGGTCATGTACAATCTGATGCATCCTGACTATCCATGACGTGAGGTCAGCTTCGCGTATGGTCCACGGAACACGTAACGCGAAGCTGCTACCGTGACGCCTATTGTGACTCGTCGAGGACGCAATCAGCAAGCTCATGCCAAAAACATATTGGAAGGGACGGACAGCGACGGGAGCAGAGCCAATGAAGACGAGGATGACAAATTGGGAGGTGGGAGAGGAGGAGGAAGAGGATTGTGGCCTGGTGCCACGCACAGGAAACGTACCAAAGAATATCCAAGGAGAAGATGGAGAGAATCGAGCACGCCGTGAGACACGCTACCGGATGAAGACACCGGAAGAACGGGAAGCCATGGACCGGCGGGCTGGTTCGAGGGACTTCCTGTTCTGGGACCTAGTCGATGCACGTCTTAATTTTGGGTACCTTTGACATCAGCGAACTGGTGGATGGATCCTTGAGTCTGTTTCTGGATGATCATGTCGCACTTGGCTCTACTGCGTCTCTGGGTCTGTCAGTCTCTCTCCTGGGCTGCAACCTCAGTGAAGTGAGACGCGGAGCGAGTCCTTCGCGTTTAACGGTAGAGTAGAGCAAAGAGGACGAGCGAAGTGAAGTCGAAGAGGGCCAAACTGAAACTCTCGTTAATCCTTAAGCAGCAAAGAGGGAAGTACCTGATTGGACGCACTTCTTGATATCTTAATACCTGCGAGACGAAACTTCTACGAGTGAGTCGCGCGAACCGTTGTTTCCATTAAGTAAATCCATTAGTCGCGGAGGGGAGTTTCCAGATGGAAGGTCGCGCGTGGCAGAGCCGGAAGAGGAGCGACTTGTTAGCTATTCGACACGGATAATGGTGCTTCCTCTCTTTATCATTCCAGAATTAATGTCCTTTAAAGAGAGATCCCTCTGAGAGTACTCGCCAGTCTCGTAATACGTAAGTGGGACTGGAAGCGACAAGGGAGCTCATGTGAACCCTGGCGCATGAGAGCAAACGGGCCCAAGAGACGGTGCGACAGGAAGTTCAGAGTAGAAAGTGAAAATTCCAAAATTTCAACTGGACCAACTGATATCTTCGGAACGGAGACACTTCGTGGGTCCCAGGTACGGAGAGAAATGACGACTTGAGCGTGTTTATCGATGAGAAAAATAGGAATCCCCGTATTCAAGGAGGCTGAAGTTGTCCGCGGCTGTGTCTCGGTTGTCGCTGAAGGAACCCGGAGAGGGAGAGAAATCAGTAAACCGGAAGAAGAGGACGAACAATCAAAAAGCCAAACCAACTATTCGCTAGACGTGTCATTCACTTGGTTTCATTTATTTTTATACCTAAGACTGGAACCGGGAAACGCAAGGTGACGAAGATATCCATGGCCAGCGCTAACCACTAAAAGACTGAATCTTTCAAATTTCTTCATAAGCGTTAAGCGCGCGCGCGCGCGCTTCGAAGCGTAATAAGCCGCTTTCGCGGTCAGTGAGAATGACGAGAACAAAGTATGTATGCATGCGTGAGTGGGTGTCAACGCGAGAATGTAAGGTAGCGCGCGAGTGCGACACAATGGAAGTTCGCGCGAACGATACTAAAGATGCAAGAGCGTGCTAGCAAGATGAGAAAGGGAGAAGAAGAAGAAGAAAAAAACTGTTAGAACAAAACGCAAGCTCTCTCTATGGCTTAAGAAGTGTCCACGTAGAATTTAAAACGACGCTTTTTTACTTTTCCTCGTGCACTCGCGCGTGTGCAGCATTAGCGGAGCTTTTCTTTTTTTTTATTCGCGTAGTCAAATTGGCAATCGGTCGCTCGTTTGCTCGTTTGTTCCTTTCAAAGCGAACGACGGCCTTTCGTTACATGGCGATGCACCCTTACACGCGATTGACAACGTTACAACGAATCCCTCGCCGGTATTCCGCCTACGTAATCGTAATCCTAAAGGTACGCTCACAATTGTGCACCATTGTAAATACGATTGTATAGCTCGTGTACATGCGCAGATTGAAGGAGAGATATAGGGTTAGATATAGTTATAGTACGTAGCATGAAGGAGCGAGAGAGCGAGCGAGCGAAAGGGGGGAGGGGGAAGAACAAAGATAAAAGGGAGGGCGAAGTGCGCATGCGCGAATTAAGAGCGAACGAGCGAGTAATCACGGTGAATCGTCGTATCGTAACGAGACTGCTTTCTGGGAGGCCTCTACTGGCGGCCACGCGGTGAATTCGAGCGCTGCTGGTCTTGAGGATCCTCGAGTTGGAGAATTCAGAAACTGTAAGGGAGGCGCAGCGGGGGAGGAAGACTCGTCGGCGAACGGCTTGGCCCGTTCGCTACTGTCTAGCCGGGCGTTACGTGTTTCGCTGCATAAATGCAAAGCTTTAACCTGGCCGATGCGTGCCGAGAGTTTCGCGTGACTGTTTTATTCCTCGAGCACGCAGCCTGCGGCGTCGATTTGTGAACCGGTGGCAAATCGCGAATTGAGAATTCACCTGGTGTTGTTTTATGGACTCGCGACAATGCCTTACCGAGAGATCGCTTCCCTCCCCCCCGCCCTCCCGTAGCGTGGAGGGAATAAGAGAAATAATGAAAAATGACTTACGTGTTGAGTGCGATAGTAAAGGGCTGTTTCCATGTGTGTTTCTAAACAACCTAATTTCGCTCGCTCGCTCGGTTCCCTCGTTCGCGCGAGTCTGGGCTTCTGCCGGACCTCATTCGTTTTTACATGTTTCTTAAGTTATTTATCGTTATTTATATTTATTCGTAGAGTCGCCGATCAGCGAGCAGGACCGCGTTACCGGTCGCTGGTCGTGCGAATTGAAGAGAGAAAAAAAAAATTTTGAGAACGAACCCGCAGGATTAAAGGTATACAGTCGGGGCTCGATATCAGGGTTAAACAGGGTGGTGAGAAATTTCGTTGAAGCTAAAGCAAAGGGTTAACCTAATTTTTAATTAACCCGCCAACCTACTAAACCACTATGGTTTGCCGAGTCTGTCGCCGGTACGAGCCCGATGGACGTGAAAATATTTTGAATGGCCACCACGACGAGAAAGGGACGTTCGTTGGTTGGGCGAGCGGGGGTCGGGCTCCGAAGGGTTTGTCCGACGTAGAAAAGCGCCGCTTGTAAAATACACGAGAGTGATGAACGATGCTAGTCAATTAGTACCCCACAGGGTAGGTACCGCACGTACACGCATACTATACAAAGCGCTAACGTAAAGCAAAGTGTAACCTACTTTACCGACGGAGTAACGAAGAGAAGCGGCAACGAGCTCCGCGAGCGAATCAGAGTGACGCGGAGGGAGGGAGAGAGGATTCTGGGTAAGACGAAGAAAATAGTGGAAGAGTAATTGCGTGTGAATAATTAAATCTGAAGCGCACTTAGAGAAGACCGGTGGGAGGGGGAAGAGGGAGGGGGGGTCGTCTCGCTCCCACCATCTCGAGCTCTATAAAACTTTTGCAAGTAGGATCAAGGACACGTGAAAAGTCGTGAGATAACGTTCTCGGTTAATCGTCGAAAAGGAAAAAGAAAGGAAAAAAAATATATATATATATAATAAAAAGGATCTCGTAACCAGCCCAGACCGCCGACACGAGGGAGAGTAAAAGAAAAAAAAAAAAAGAAAAAAACTAGCACATCCTATAAATAAAATTATACATAAAGCATAGTCATAAACCTAGCTCTATTATAACTACGGTCATTACGAATATAGTTACTACGTATTAAGTTTATTATTTATATGTATCTATATGGTCATTATATATATTATATAACGAGCGATATCTATTGTGTGTATAAAGAGGCAGTTTATATGTTTATCCGCCCGCGACCCAATCGTATCAGCCCCCGCGGGACGCGCGATTCATTCACCTATTATCATTAACAATATTATTTATTGATTATTCGTATTATTTTGTTATCGCGCTCATCTTTATCGTGCGTCTGCGTCGTCCTTTCTCTTTCTCTCTCTTTTTTTTTTTTCTTCGCTTCACGAATTACCACTGAACTCTCAAAAGTATCCAGAGTCGAGGTACCAATGTCAGCCTGTATACGTTTCTCTGGCCTCGCGTTCCTCTAGACCCTCGTGACACGCACGCACGCACGCACGCACGCACGCACGCACGCACGCACGCAGTAGTACCAACTTACGCACTAACGACTCGGCACGCAGAACCCCTGGAGCACTTGGGCGCATAGGCGCCACCTGCGCTTTTTAAGTTACGCGCTTTTCGTGGACCGCGTGTCCAACCGTATTTATCCTTTCTTTGTTAATATTTTCTCTTTTTTTTCCTTTTCTTTATCTTTTTTTTCTTTTTTTTTGGTAATTATATTTTCCTCCTTATCACCGCGCACATCACTGGCGACTCCGTTGGACACTCTGTGCTCGTCGATTCTGCTCTGCTCTATCTTGACGGTAGCGTTGCTGTTTTTCTTTGTTTTATTGCTACTCTGTCGCTGTGTTGCCTTGAGCGATGCTCTGTTGCCTTCGTGCGTGCGCGCGTACGACTTTAAGGACTAATGTGCGTGCTTAGATGGTATTCAGTGAGAGAGAACTGGAGCAGGTGAGAGTTGTGTGCGGATCTGTGTCACTTTTGTCTGGCGTATGTGGGTACGAGTGGGAGAGAGAGAGAGGAACGACAGTAGGGAAAGGAGGTATAGAGCGAGCGAGAGAGAGAGAGAGAGAGAGAGAGAGAGAGAGAGAGAGAGAACCGCTGCGCTGCAGATGGTTAATATTTTCACACGCGTTAGAATCTCATTGCCAATTGTTATAGCATTGTGACTTTTAATTTTTCTCCACGGCGCAGGATGGCGCTGACGTCTGTTTTAATCGTAAATCCGTTCTATGTTAATCGTTGATCGCTAAGCAATCACCGTGAGTTGCTGAGATCTTTTAGTGGCATTATTTCTGATCAGCGACTCTGATTGGCGTTAATGGTTTTTTTTTTTTTTGAAAATTCGCGAGAGAGATTCTGACGCGTGACGCGTGCGCGAAGGGTGGGAGGGAGGAAGTCGATGTTAACTAAAACTCATATATCGTCAGTCATGGATAATTATTAAAGAGAGAGAAAGAGAATCCACAAGCCAAAGAAGTGGAGCTAGTAAGATTTGAGATAATTATTATTATTATTATTATTCCTAGATATTTCGTATAGTGAAGATATACGCTGCTGAACAAAGAGTTAAGAGGGGGAGTTACGAGGAGAGGTCAGAGTCAATGGTTATACATAGGGAAGAGGAGGAGGTGGAGTTCACGAGTAATAAAATTTTTGTATTTAAAAATACAATCAAATCATATTTATCGTTTTATCCGAGAATATTGGCGATATTCATTCGCGCCCCTTGTTCGATTTTCAGTGATGTATATATATATATATGTATATCCCTAACGCTATTCCTGTCCCGAAAGACAAACTAAGAAGGATCGAAGGAATCGAGTGAATAAGAGAGACCGATAGAGGCAAAGAGAAAGAGAGATAAAGAAAGTGCGAATCGAATGGGCGAAAATCAAATGAGTTTCTCATCTCGTCGATCAGGCTCTCTTCGGTGATGAAGATGCCGGAGATCGCGAGAGGAGCCCGAAGAGACCCGAGGAAGCCCGAAGTGGCCCGAGATAAATGGGAAAATACTGTTAAATTCTCAAGATAGAAAACTAACGTGTAAATTCAAAAATCGTCTTCTAATTCGATTTTCGGGTTTATTCGAACGGCGTGACGAAGGTTCTATGCTATTTTAATTAATGAAATTTATTTTTCATTGTCTTTGCCGATTTCGCACTTTTATCTTTCTCTCTCTCTCTCTCTAACTCTCTCTCTCTGGATCTTTGTCTTTTCTTCTTATTCTTTCTAATTTTTTTTTCCTTTTTCGTTTCTCTTTCTCACTTTCACGAAAATTCCGTCGTTTTCGCTGTTCCACGTGAGTTCGAGTCGGGCGTCGCGACGCTCTAGCTCGATAACGTTTCTCGACGTCCGTCGCGACGACGTCTCGCCTTGGCGGAAATTTTCTCTTTTGTTTTTCTCGTCGTCGCGTGGCTTCTCTAAATACGTCCCCGATTCCTGGCTATTACCAAATACGTTCCTTAGTAATTATTGTAACTTAATTGCGATTAGTCAGCAGTCGGAAGTCTTCTTCGCGTTAACAGAGAACCGGCGAGAATTTGTCCTGTTAACGAGTCGTTATGTATTTCAAATAGCTCTGTACTGCCAACCGAAGTCTAATGTAATTTAATTTCGTCGAATCAGAGAGTTATGTAATAATGAGTCTATGTAATATCACATTGTATAAATCGTTCGAGTTTGTAAGAAGAGCTTTGGAACGTCACCTCGGTATCGTCGCATTTATCAAGATGAAACAAAAAGAAAAAAGATGAAAATAAATTCATTTAATTATTATAAAAAATAATATTGTTCAATCTCTTTCGAATCTCCCATTAAGTACCGAACGAACCCGAGTACAGTCGAAAGCGACCGAAGACAACGAATATCCTACTGCTGGATAATTAATTTTACTATGCTGCGTCGATAAGCAAGGTATCTACACTTCACAAAACCAACTTCCACTGATAAGCACTTCAATTATTAAATGGCTACTTGATTAACGGATTCAGTACTTACCAAACGGGGCAGCCTCCAGTCTCCATGAGACAGGCGGAATGTAACCTCAAAAATTGTAGTGCTGCCGCCTGTGGCAATTTGCTTGGAGTTTAGCTGGAAGTTAATTAAGAAAGAATAGTGGCTAATTAGGGTAAAAACACTGCGCCGCGTTAAGGACAAATTTGCTGTGGTGGTTTTCTTTATTAAATAGTCGTAATCGTTTTACATGCACTTTCAATTACGATCGCGACGCCTCGCGGCAAAATATTGAAACTCTCACGACACACCTTCTGCCTTCTGATATTCTTCCGTTAATACGTTAGGGTTGCTGAGGCCAGACCGGTCACGAAATTCAGCGAACTCGCAGCTATATTCGCGCACAAGGATAATTATACTGGCAAATGCCATTATGGGAAATTATATACACTCGAGAACTAATCGTATAACGGCCCAATTGGTTTGCACGGTTAGTATTTGCTTGGCTAACGTCACGTTATATTATTACAACTGTTTGTCGCTGCTTTCAATTGATTTGTTGCTTGTTGATTTCCATCGATAAGTAAACGCTGCAAAGTGCGTATAATTTATTGCAATTGCGGGAATTGCATGTGAATGGGGTGAGGTGGTTGGCATTCTTGAACGATTTGAGGTGCACCTTTTTACACTAGCGCTGTGTTGAATGAGATACGGTTTTTAGTTTTAATAACTGGGAACACAGGAAGGTAGTAATTTTTTCACTTGATTATTATTAAATGTAGGGGTCTTTTGCTTTTTTTTTTTACTTCTTCACAGTGGATTACGCTGATGAAAGGGTGCAAACGAGACGTGAATTCAGAGACGAGTAAGGAGACGCTCAGCGCCACGGTGTTAGGTAATACCAAAAGCATGGTGCCAAATCGGTAAGGTAGAGGAGAACCTCTGCCCGTCGAGCTACAACTTCGTGATCACGTGCAGCTCGGTTAGGACGGGATCTGCATTATCGACGGAGGTGATGATCACAAAATCTTACTTCCAACTCGCCATTACGACTTAGCGGTATGCCTTTGGTATCGCCTGAAGCTTTAGAGTTGATCATCGTCCTAGAGATGAGCAGGGAGATGCACAACGCTACGATTTTAGACGATACCAAGAACATGGCGCTAAATCGTAGCGGCGAGTTCAGGAGTAGGATTTCGTGATCATCGCCTCCGCCAATAATGCATGTTCCGTCGTAGCCAAGCTGAACGTGATCATGAACGCGTAGCTTGGCGGGCAGAGGTTCTCCGCAACTTATCGCTGGTTCCCAGAGAGCAACACTTAGAATCCTCCATAAGTGCATAAAGCCAGAAAGGAATAAGAAGAGGAAGGAACAGAGTAAAAGAATTAAAAAATTAGTTGCACCGAAATATTGAAAATTCGAAAAATTGAATAAAGCTTTCCGAAAACTGTTAAACATTATTGGATCTTGATTCACTTTCAAAACTTATTCAAAATCTAATATTGAGGCTAAATCACAATCTCGCAGAATATATGGAGTAGATACAAATTGAATTTGAATTGTAGAATATCGAAAATGAATTACGTTCAAATTGAAATATTAATAAATTAGGTGTTTGGAACATTAAAATAATT
>JARQSV010000393.1:895388-915295 GCA_030142285.1 Calameuta idolon
GGAACATGCATTATTGGCGGAGGCGATGATCACGAAATCCTACTCCTGAACTCGCCGCTACGATTTAGCGCCATGTTTTTGGTATCGTCTAAAATCGTAGCGTTGTGCATCTCCCTGCTCATCTCTGACCGTCCTACTCGTTTCTGGTGGAACAAGTGCGAACGAACGACTCAGGTATGTGGCGCCATCTCTCGGGACGAATGGAAAGTAATAGGGTATTTGTATACGGTGTTATAGAAATGTTGTGTCGGTAACTGCTACTTGATGTCACAGGAGAGTTTTAATAGTAAATTGTTTTTATTGCGGAGAGATTTTTTATTAATTTTGGAAAATTTCACAAACAGACTCTGCTAAAGGGTTAGTTTCAGAAAAATGCACAGGCAGCCATGCACTAAATTTAATAGCCGATACTTTATTTTTTTAACTGGAAATTTTCGACGAGAGCATTGCTGAAGTAGTTTAACAGTTATAAAAAATTCTTCCGTTCGACGTGAATCGAAGTTGAAGGTTATAATTACATTATTGCAATCAACGTTCACTTACCTTTTAGAAAATCTACCGGGAGGCAGTGTATATATTTAATATTTAAATATTTCGCGAACCTAGAAAAGTTCTACATAAGCTACTGAATTGTACCCTGACGGAAGTCTTCCGAACTATAAATAAAATAACTTACCCTAAAAGAATTTCTTTAGGCGCAGATTCCTATTTTACATCACCATACTGTTGTAATAAACAGACTGGCAACGGAAAGATTGTAGAACAGAGTAACTGCCTCCAGGAATATAAATTTCGTTTAAGGGATACAACTGCTCAAAAAAAAAAAGAAAAAAATGCATTCATACCGACAGAGCACAGTTGAGATTTGTACCATCACAGCAAGTTACTGTCAAACGGCCAGTCGTACCGCGACATCTACCACAGTCGCAGGAACCACGTAGCCGAAAGTCGTTTCCATGAATAGCAGCGACACCAGACGTATCTTCCCAGTCGAGTGGACAAGCAACACGGTGACTCAAACGAAAATTATCCAGATTTGAAAAAATACACAAACCTACGCGGCATATCGGGTTGCCGCACGTCGAATGTGGATTTTCAAACCTCGACGACCATGGAGTTTAGCGAACTACGAATAAAGGAAGTAGGAAGACGCCGAGAGTGTATAGCGGGTGGTCCAAGTGTATTATTTCTGTATTTTTAAAGCATCGTGTATTTCGCCCGTAGCAGGATAATTTATTTCTTTTTGCTCTGGTTCGAATTTATCTATCGCAGCAGGACGCGCAGGGTCTAGGTCCCTACTAAATTCAAACAAGAGTCTATTTTTAATTGGAGCACCGGCAACGCCATCCCTCCCCTGATACCTTTATAATTCATCTTCAGTAGAAAGCTTATGCTGTCAAAATGGCCATTTTTATTTAAACGAAAAAGAGTCGGTCGATTTTAATCCCCCTCGAGCCCGTATTAATGCGAATGCGATTTATTGGTCCGACTGAGAACGTGTTTACCTACTGTTATTACACCGTGGGAACCGACCCTTGTAGGATACTCGAGAAATTTCCTTCCAGTCCTTGAACCCCTTGTGCTCGCGTTCTGTAAATTTGCCTTGTACTCTGGTCGTGGATTAGTGAACGATCCAACGCCCGAATCTCACCACGAATACATTGCTGATCGATTTCAATTATTTCTTAGAGCAGTGTAAAGAAAAAATGTTCTTACTAAAGAATCGAGTCAACAATCTCAGATTTCATCCACCTTTTGACAAAGATTCCCGTTCCAGGAGACGTGATACGAACTCGAGACGAAGACTAAGGGTATCGATCTTTCCGACGCAGTAATGAATAGCTTCAATCGACAATGATTGATATTACATGTATCAAAAAAGACACCCTTATTACCAGTGTGATCGATCGTATAAAAAAAAAAGAAAAAAAAAAAATTAAGAGACACCAACCGAACGTTGCCGACTAAGGGAGCCGTAGCTCCGCAAGACGTCCAATATCAAAGAAAAGAAAAACAATAAAAATTCTGCCCGATCGACTGTATCAAGAGCGAACGGGTAAAAGTTAATGAAACAAAAGGAATATTAAAAAAAAATAAAAAAAAACCGCCCATTACACCGTCTCGCAATAAAGTCCAGTTCATTTCCCCAATGAACAAAGAACAAAGAAAAAGAATAAAGAAACCTCTTGGCAACAGCTCTCCCATGTGTCCGTATTCCTTACGAAGAATCAAGAAACAGCGTTCCTCCCGATGCTGTCAACAACAACTTGTTGCTGAAGTATTTTGAGCGTCGCGACGCGCCCGCTAGTAGCCACTATTGCTGCTATATTGGCGCTAGCTCGCAGCAGGCGTCGCCAGGGTTTTCCATAGGCCGTGAGTCGAGTCCGTCGTTGCCGAAGGGACACTGGCTCCCCCTGTTCCCTCTTTTCGGAACTACAACAACAAAGCAACAAGTCAACCGTCATACAGTAGCAGCGTACAAGAACAACAACAGCAACAACGGCACAAGCGTCAAGTCAATAATTGAGAGAAAAGCCGTTGGCCACTGAGCTCGACGAGCTCAGCCGCAGCGTACGCAGACGCGCAGCGGGAAGCTACGTCTACGCTATGTGGGTGGTTGGGTCGCTGGGTAGGAGAGGGGGATATAATAGAAGCAGTCGCTACATAAGAATTGGCCGTAAGCTTCGCGGTACCTGGCACACTCTTCCGTGAAGAGTCCTGACGCACTGTGACTACGCCGGTGTGTAAAAGCACGGGGGAAGCTCCGAGCTTGCGTATCGACGGCTCTTCGGGCTCCTCGCAACTCCCCATCTCTTCAGTAAGTGACGGAGAGTCGAGCCAAGTAGTAGTTAGTGCGCGTTTAGAGTCAGACTTATATTTTCATCCCGTACAAAAGCATCAGTTAAATGGCCATACTGCGGCCCTGAAACAAATACAGTGCAAAAGCCATAAGCTGAGCCAGCACCTGTATCTCGAGCGGAAACCAAATTTAAAAAAATTTTTTTCAATCTATCCAACCCCCGTTACCAACCCTACGAAGATTACATATCCGCAGAAGCATCTTTCGTTCGTCACGTCAAAATCAAAGGCAAGAACTGATAACGATTTTTAATTATTGATAATAATCTCTAACGGGTTCTGTTTACGCTTCTGGACTTTATCTGTGGTCGAAAAAAAAAAGATTCACGTACCAACTGTTGTACAACTGTTACGTACCGGTTGTGGCATTGGTGCTGGTTGTAAACGCGGCTTTAATATGATTGGTTATGGAACCCTATGAGACGCCGTTCGTTTACACTGGCATGAAAACTTGGTTTGTTTACATGGTAATAATATCGATTTATTAACGATATATAGGGTGGTTACGAAATAACAAACATTGACTATACCGTTGGTTAACTAGGGAACTTTTATTACTGTAATAATATTATCACCACAGCCATCATGCAAATCAAGGAGGCTGTGCACTGTCGGAATGGACTCTTAGGTGACGATTTTCAACGCGTTTAATGCTTCGCGCGCTCCCGGTGCTTCGCGCTGATTAGAGACCTCTTTTCAAAGCCACCCATAAAAGTACAAGCCGAATCCCCAAGTCGAGCGTCGACCGTATAAAAACTCGTTAAATTGACTTGGCTCTTAGATCTTCGAGCCATTCCCCGTCTCTTTCAATATTGTTCCTTATTTTTAGTACACCCGTTGACGAAGACCCGTTTCAGCATTGCAATGCAGTTCTACCGGTGGAGTACAGATACGTGACGAGGATAAATTTACCAAACGTGACATACTGCAATCCATTAGTGACATTCGAAAGAAAATTTTTTTTCATTCTTCTCAACGCGTTGCACTTTCGTTACGCAAATTTCGATGACAATGGGTTTATAAAATTTTTTTTTCCCGATAAAACGTTATGGAGTTGCGGATTAAATTTTTTTCTTCATGTCGTCAATTTCGAGTAAATATATATTGACACTTCGTAACGGACACTTCAAGGCGCATTGCCATTTTATGTAATGGCAACGCTACGTCGCTACATGGAAACTCGATATTGGTTTACGAATAACTTTGCATTTACAGCGATTTCAGATGGAATTTGACGACCGTACGGATATTTGATTTCTGCTCGTTACTATTGATTCTGGGATGTACGTTTGAATGATTTGTTATCGATTGGAAATTATTGCGTTGAATGTTATGATTATATATCGTTAATGTACGCGAATCAATATTGGACGGTAATATACGTGTTGTTTAATTGAGTTGGAATTTGGATACGCTTTCGGGAATTCTTACTCGACTTCTTTATTAACTTTGGCAGCTCAGACCAAGATCGGTTGCCAGCCCTCGAGCAAACGGGTGGAATTGAATAACCGGGACGAAATTTCATTTTAATTCGATCCCTTTAATCTCTGGGACAATCTAATGGGATATCGGCGCGATGTGGGTAAAATCTTCAAGAGATTTGCTTGTCGGGTTAGATCGAAGTTCTTGATTTACGAGGCGCGGCTCAGTTCAGTTAGCGAAAGACACTCGTAACGTCGCTCTAAAACTTTGCATAAATTTTCTTTGACGATTCCGATGGGCTTTGTGGATCAGCCATTAGCAGGATAGTACGATGTAAACAAAACTGCGCAAAACGGGTCCTTCAGTCTTGTTTTCAAAAGAAATATTTTTTTTACCCGTTCGATACTTAACCTCCTAACCTAAAACTACGGGTGAGATACGTGATCTTGTATTCGGACCAAAACTGATTATTATCACGGATCTGACCCGTGGTACATCGGGTCGGGTCAGATGTAAATATCACGGGCAAGGCCCGTTGGTCGCAATTTGTAATTTGCCCCACGAAAAACAGCACGGACCAGACTCGTGATAGATTCTCATTATCTCATTGTATCATAATCAGATGCAGATTTTTTTTATTAATGCTAATTACGTGAATTGTTAATTTATTCGGGAATCGCGGACAAATTTTTATTGATTTATTTTATATTTTAGTGATTATAATGAACCTGCGTTCCGTAAGTCGTGCGCGTTTGGTACATACAACTTAGGATCGATTTGCCGAACCCTAGAACGGATCGGAGGCTGCCTGATCTTGTTTACGTTTTGGACCCAGGCTGTTGAAACGTAAATCGTAGGTTAAAGGGTTAATGGATGTCCAAACAACAGGACGCTGCTAATAAAAACAAATATTTCGCGAATTGGAGGGATGAAAATCAGCAGTAATTCGAGTCTTGATTTTTACCCTTGCTGATTACGTATCACTGATAAGGACAGTAGATAAGTCGACGGAATCACAAAAGGTATGAATAACATTGGCAATATTCCTGAAGGCGCAGCCTTACGTTCGCGTGCATTATTGTACAACGGGTGAGAAAATAATTCTTATAGCAAAAAGTCCGAGGTAAAATTTTGTATGGGATTGTAGGTTAATTCCTTTTTATTCTAACGCGTGTAACACTTGTTTATATTCAAACACGTGGATTATATTATACTTGCTTATATCGGAGCTTAAGTGTAACGTAGTATGTTATGCGTGTTTGTAAGGAAAAAAAATTAACCTAGATTTTCAGTTCATTTTACTTCTTGTATACGCATACATGGTAATCGATAAATAAAAATTTACTTTTTATCCTCTAGCAACGCGTGTGGGTTAAAGAAATTCGATACCCGCTGTGTAAGGGTGGTTTGTTTGCCTCGGCGAATTCCCCAGGTAGGACGTGTTTCCATGAGTGCGATAAAATTTCGTCAAGGGAAATACCACGGGAAGCGGAAGTTTATTCGAAGAGACTGTATGGAGATATCGTGTGCTCTTATCAATAGTGATCTGAAATCATCCCTTGTCACAGCAGAAAGCTTAAGGGCGATATGCATAAGGCGTACGCGAATATCGAGGTGTCAAAGACGAACGTAAATGATCTCCTCTATCACGGGCTACTTTGATCATCTGGTTTCAAGCGCGGCTGCACTGCCGTTGAAGGAGGCGCTAAATATTGTTGAAACCGTGACTTTAGGTACCCACGGATATCTAAAGCCTGTCTTCATGTAAGCTCTTGAGCGACTAAACCCGACAGAAACAGGATCCCAGTAACGATAAATTGCCATGGGGCGACGTCTGGCCAGTAATCGTCGCAGTTTGCTGCCTTTCAGGATATTAAACTTTTGCCCCATGCTCGTTGGCACCCCTGTCGCCACTTGCGAACCCCCTTCACGTACCAACTTTGAACCGTCTCACGCATTCTCTGGGAACCCCCGCTCTCGTTGGGACGAAAGAACAATTTCGCCTGGTCCAGCAGCTTCTAACGGCAGTGGTCGTCGACCCTTATTATGACTTTCGGCAGGGAAGAGATTTATGACGCTTTCATGAAAGTAATTCAGAGCGCCTAAGTACTTTGCTTATTAAATATTTTAAGCCCATAAAGAAAAGAGACCCTTAACAGCCGTTTCCACGTAACAGTAAAATTTGAGATAAGCTAATGTCGTTTTTTCTCAAATTTCGTCGTCCGACGACATTAAGGCAGTAATTTGTGTATTTAATTGATTATCAGTATACGGCGCTTATTTTAGCGTCGCGACGCACGAAGTGCACACGTGCTAACCTTACAGTATAATCTGAAAATGATACTGGGTGTTTAACGCCAACGGTATCCTATTTTGTTCCATTTTTTGAAAAAGCGTCCAATTTTTTTTTTGGACTGTAATTCCTGATCCCACCGACACCCTGGGTGTATCGAAGCGTCGCGACGCGAGTGTATACAATATTTATCTTTTTCTAGGGAATTTGGCTAGACTCGTTCTCTGGCATTGTTGCTCTTGGCAATTAACTGCCCTAGGCCATGGAAAAATGATTTTAAAAATACTCGAATGGAAGCTCTAGCAATATAGTGGTAGCTCTATTTTTATCTGGACCAAAATCTATATATCCAGTGTTCAAATTAATGAAGAGAGAAAAAGCATCGTGAAAAAAGAAAAGAGTTATTCTACGTTGAACGAGAGCACGGAGAGTCTTCGCAGGGTATCTTAAGAAAAGGATAGACAAAACAAGCAAAAGGAAGAATTAGCTATGAAGCGACGAGTGAGAGAAAAAGGAGAGTTTCCAAGCTGTGCCAATTACCCAAGTCATTTTTCCGCTTTAACTTTGCCAGCCAATGGGATGTAAGATTTCTCGTTACCCCCACTACCTTACGCTGACTCCCCTTTGTGTAGTGCGCAATTACCGTATTTACCGGCGACGAAGAAAAAATACAAAAGAACGAGGATCCAAGATCAAAATGAAAATAACGCAATACTGTGTACACCCTATATATATATATATACTCCAACCAAGACTTTTCCTATGCGATCACATTATTATTTCATTTCTACTATAGTATGGTAAATATTCAAACGGGGCTGTAAACGTCCCAATTACCGAACATACCGTGTGTGCAAGAAACATGAAAATCCAAAAATTGAGATGTAGCGTTAGGTGTCCGATCACTGGGACGTTCACATTGGTAATTAAAAAAATTTTTAACAATTGTCCAATTTTTTCTTTGCTTCGTGTATTTCCGTTAGATCTCCTGCTAGAATCCATAGGCAGTATATATATATATACACACGTATGTATATACATATATAAATGACTGAACTCCAACATATCATATGTATCTATAACTATATATATATAATCCCAACGTACCCTACATACAATGTGGCGAATATTGTCACAAACAATATTGAGTTTTAATAATATAGGGAAAACATATATATAGACCATGACGCCGGGGTCAGTCCAGACGTACATAACGAGCGTCGCGATGTCAGACGGTACGTTTGATATGAATATGACGAAGAAAGTGGAAATAACGTGAAAGGGATATTTGATCATCCGTTGTCACGACGCCGGGCGTCCTAGTGCGACGTCACCGTGCGCCCTTGAAATTGATCCAAGAACGATCTTTGCTCGACGTGACCCAAGCTCAAAATTCCCATAACCCATCAGCAGCCGCACCCGCCGACACTCTATCGGCAAAACGTTTTTTTTCGTCATTCCCACGTCGGGCCCGTCCCTGCCAAAAGCCACAGCCTCGCTGTGAAGCCTTCGCGTCGTTTCCGTATATTCTTAGCACATTGCGAGCAGAAAGTAGGAAGTAAAAAAAAGGCGTCAGTTCGAAAATAGCCGGGAGGGAGTTAAGTTCGTTTCGACTAGGGCACTAGGAGGCAGTTTCGCTTGCGTTTATACCCCATGGTCGCAGCTGCACGGCTAAATAAACCCTGCCGGCTGCTGGTGTAAACGAATAAAACAATAGCGAGTAGATTGACGTCATAGCCGGCAGGGAGCACGCGGTGACTGCGTACCCGAAAACCAGCGCAGCGCCGTATTAGCCGTGTCGCTGATGATTGACGATGACGATGATAACGATAACGACGATAACGAGCGGGATTACGTAAAGAAAATTTTTTTTTGACATCGGTGAAAAAGAAAAATTGACATTTTTGGGGACGGCTGTACTTGACAAAAGTTCTGACAAGACACTTGTGAAATCGTGCTGCTGATAATCGGTGATAACGAGGCATGATGTTAGGGGTGGTTTTCATGAAGGAAATTTTTTTCTTTTTTTTTTTTTTTCAAATTACATTATACAAATTTTGAAATTTACGCTATCGTTATTTTGAGTCACCGTATGGGTGGATGTTATTTATTCATGCTTATTAAACGGATCCAAGCTTGATTTCCGTTTCTGAGTCAGGGGCGGCTCCATTAGATTGAATAAATAAGAGAAATCGATCTCCAGAAAGGTACGTTCATCCCTATGCGAATAGCAAGAATTCTGAATATTGTATGGGAGTCGTGAAAGGGGTAGAAGGGTGAGAGAGGGAGTGAGGGGTGAGAGGAAGGGAAAGAGGGGAGGGCGGCACGTCGCGTCCTTCACCCATTACAGTTGCGTATTATATCAACCCCTTTGACGTTTGCCGATAACATTAAATTGCCATTCGTCGATAAACGGTTCAAAGGTTAAAATAATTTTTGTCCTACTTCGTCGCGTATCTTTTTCTTTTTCCTTTCTTTTTTTTCTTTTTTTTTACTACGTGAATACTCAACGCTCTCGAAAACGTTTGTGGCGCAAAAATCTGCTCGCGTCGAGATCACAGGCGGTCTATTTTCACAGAGACATAATGTCAGACTTTAATATATATATATATATATACACTAATAATATATATATATATATATATTTATGTTGGAGCGACCCTCACCCGTGCGAACGTATACACCAAGAGTCACACATGTAACAGTTACATACGAGACGGCGTACGTGCTCGCCGATGAGGATCCGGAGACTTGAAACGTATTCGGGTTAGGAGTGGGGGGTTTGGAAAAAAAAAAGGCAGAAAAATGATATGAGAAAAAAAAACACGAGATTCTGGCACAAATACAAACACGCATTCAGCGAGGAAAATTCGTTTACCTGGTCTGCCGCTCGGCCCGGGATTCGCGAACAGAGACAGCGTCGGACATTGTTTGGTTACTTTGGCACAGTCCCACCCAAAGACAACAATAAGCAGTCTGTTATCTGTCGGAGCCGTAGAAACTATACAGGCCTTGAACCGTATAGACTTACGGATAGATGTAGGGAAAACGTTCGGCTGAGAGAAAGAGACAGCGAGTGGTGGCAGCCAAGCCCAGTCGCTGTCCAATCAGCGGCCGTGTTACGAAGATACAAGGGAAAGTAGCCAATAGGAGAATCCGAGTGGAGCGACTCGCCGTCACCTCATTTCCTATTGTTTATTTGAACGGTCAATTTTTGAAAGTATTTCAGGCAGGGATCGCGCAGCACGTATCGCATGTCGATGCTCCGAGCACTGTTGTCGCGATATGAAAACGGGAAGAGGGTCGAAGGTTGGGGGTGAAGAAAAATATTTTTTAAAGGCTGTTCAATAATTGGCCTATTGGATTTTAGGGACTTTTTTTTTACTGCTCTGCCATTGGTCGACGTGCGTGATATTTATGTTTCGCGTGCTGGTTGGAAGCGACTTGCGGAACGCAGTGGGGGATGGTACAACGTTCTTTATGTGTATGTATGTGTTTTTCTCTCTCTTACCTTCTTGTTCCTCGTAATGGGGACGTCAAGACGCCAACTGGCGGAACCATTGCCAACAGGCTGAGAATTATTCGCAGAGAACTTATTAAGAGGGTTAATATGCACGTCTATCCTGGGATCACCCTGACACTCGAGTTAAGTGCATCTCTGGTAAGAAGAGTTCCGGCTGCGATAGTAATTGCGCGTACTATATTTACCGGATGAAAGTTTCTCTCAGGTCGGCTTGACGGGAGCTGATACCGTGGTGCGTTGCACGTGTGAACTGGACTTACGGTTGAACGGACAAGGGAGCAATTGCTGATGAGAAAAACGGGGTCCTCGAGGTTGGATGATCTTGACTGTTTTTTATGCTCGGTTCACAGGTCGCCGCGAATGAAGAAGCGTCGGGCAGAAGACACGGAGGTTTGGGCTCGTGGCTGTCAGACGCGGGGAGCCAGGATCGCGGAGACACCGCCTAGGAGGAAGACCAGGTAAAAGTGGTGCCAGGGTTGTTCGTAATTGCGGCTGATCAGGATCGCAGTCGAAGTGCCGCAAGCTGGAAACATGTGAATATCAGACGGGGACGAAGGTAGTGGATTAGTCAGTGAAGAATTTTAGGTGTTACAAAGGTAAGTGAATAACTTTTTTTTTTTTTCACTAATTTGGATTCACTTATAAATACAGCCATTATTTTTAATTTTATTTTTGACATATATCAAAATTATTTATTTTTCACTGAGACAATGAGAAAAAAGTGTGTTCAGGATTCTGACATAAGAGCTTCAAAGAGCTCGTTATTTTATCCGTATGTTATCAACAGCCCGTTACAATTGACCAGCTCGTGTATGTAAATAGGGAAATATGTTTATGCCGCGTACACATGTACGTCAGTCCGTGTTCCGTTTTCTCGACGCAGTTGCTAACAATCAATCAACGCTTTGGCGTTTCTCAGCCAAACGTGAGTCGCGTGATCGTCTGGGACCAGTTCTTGGTTACCATAGAGAAGACTGGGCGGAGACGCGGAGCGTCGGGACGTCGCTCTACTAACGGGACCGTATTCTTTGGCAGGGGATGATCGAGCGACACTGAGGAATTTACGAAATCCCAGGAATCTCGCTTTACGATCGACACTGTCTCTGCATACCAGAGTAGCCATCCCAAAGAATTTTGGGCAGTGTCGCCAACATTACAAAACACTGTCAGGATACCGAAAAGTTATTACGCTCGTATTGTTCAACGTCGCGCAAAAGCATTGCTCTAGAAACAATGTTTAAGCTGGTACAACGATACTCGAAGGAATGCCACGTCGAAGGCCGCATTTTGACAAGGTGGAACGCGGGGGTAGTTTTTTTTTTTGCCAAAAAAAAAGATAATAATAATATTTCGTAATTTTATTAACGCGAATGTCGTATACGTGGTGGAATGACAGCGACGAGAGCCAAGATAAAATGAGAGCACGACGGACTTATAATTTTGCCATCATGAGTGTCCGCCATTATGGTATTTCTTAACGAATTTCACATCGACCTGAAGAATATATATATATTTTTTTTTTCTTTTATGTAAACGACAGCCAGAAGCGCCGAGAGGTCTCATGTAAAAATTGAGAAATATTCGGAGACAGTAGATAAAGGTCTTTAATGTGCAGACAGCGGCCAATAGGCAATGTCCGTGTTCCATGTCTCGCCATAAAGATCGAAAGAAACGCATGGGCGTCGTACGACCCGTCGGGACGCCCGTTCTAAATCTGTACCGGACCAGCCTCGTATCGTCTTTACGAACACGTCGACGCACTGTCCCACCAGTAGTTAAACGAACTGTAAATTGAAATTTCATCAAACGGCCACTCGCGGCTGGTCAACAAAACTACAAAGAAGCGTCGACCGCTCGTTTTTCGTCGTGAATTTATTTGAAAAACAAGAGAAAAGAAAAAGAAAGATATACCGAGGAAAAAAAATACACCTGGCACCCACGCAGCTGGTCATTGGACACGTCAATTTTTTTTTTTTTTTTTTTTTTCACTGACCCGTCGTGAATTTTCATAATTTAAAGCCGGAGTGACAAAAAAAAATTATAAGAAAAGTGGCAACACTTGCCAGCCATGTAAATAAATAGAATAGAATTAGGAAAAACAAAAAAGTATAATTCTAATACAAAAGTCTCTTTATAAGGGCAGTCGTTGAAATATAAATTTTTTTTTTTTGTTTTTACAGAAAATCTAACGAACCGGAAACAACTAGTCAAGAAAGGACCAAATATAAGAAATAAGAAGTTATCATTATTCGGAATCGATAAACTGATCTTGCTTCGTTATTGGCTTTTAACGTGAGTCTCTTCAGTCTTCGAAAAGTCCAAGTAACGAAACAGCCAGTGAAAATAAATCGGACCAATATAAAGATCGTTAAGAAGGGACTTTGGAAAATTAATAAGCCAACGATCGTGGTTCTCTGGACGAGAGCCAGATAGTGCAAAGTGAGTGAAAGATCAGGAAGGGGGAAGAGGATAGCGAGAGAGAGAGAGAGAGAGATAAAAATACAAAATTTACTATGACAGCGATAGTCCACGACAGATAGATGGATCAAAGTGAAAAAGAAAAAATGAAAAAAATTCAGCTGAAATTTTTTTAATACTAAGAGCGCAGCCATTTAAACGTTAATGTTTAAAAATAAATACGCAAGACATATCAGACGTGCTTAAAACCTCAAAAAAGATAGAGTCTAATGAGACGCTGAATGCGTCCGAATAATAATAATATTTAAAGAAAATATGTTATTCGAGTCCAGACCTTGACAATGTAAGGTCGGTGTGTGCTCGCCTTAAAAAAAAATACTCTATATTAATATAACATATATCGACTATATTAAGTGAAAACGTGACTGTGAAAATCATCAACTTGTTTACCTGTCATTTCCAATTGACAGCCACGTGCTACTAGTCCTGCTGCTCTGTAAAACTGTTTACTCGTACAGCCTACTCGTGCCGAAGCCAATTCACAGCTAGGGGAAAGATGGCGAGTCGTATGAAAGCCCTTTACAATCAGGTGAGTGCACCTTAAATTAATATACGACAAACACGTCACTTCCGGTACGACAGACGCAGGGTAAATAGTACTAGAAAAGCATGGGAATTCATAACCATAGATAATCTCGCTGGAAAAATTTTTTTTTAATAGAAAATAAAATTTAAAAATCCCTGAATTATCGACCGGGTTCAAGGTGACTTGATAAAATCGTCGAAAAAAATTTTTTAAAATTATTCTTAAAATTACAGTGACTTTTCATCGCAGCAAACGTCAATACGATTTTGCCAGTGTTTATTTGAACTTACGGTATACAACAGAGTCCATTACGATGAATTCACACGCAATGGCTTTTATTCCATTTCGGTGAAGCTTAAAATCAATAGAACTATATTTCTGGGTATAATAGGTGGCGCGGTTGCCCGAAGGGGATGATACCCTTTTGTCTGGGGTATTTTGGAAGGATATCCCTGTATTCGTCGAGGATCTCACAGGGGTGCTTGTTTAAGGGTTGAAATGTGGTAACGACCTCCTGGGTCAAATATTTATTTCCAACACCCCTTTTACTCTTACAGGTCATCTTCGAGAGGCGAATTCTACTAGGGTGCACTGCCCTGGTTGGTCTTTCCGCTTGCATTTGGGCTATAGCTATTGGTACGGATCACTGGTTCACCGTCCGGGCCCCCGACGAGGAGGGTCTGCCCCTTGGCGATGCTGGTAAAGCCGGCAGGCGGCTGCTCTACAGGCATACAGGATTATGGAGAGGCTGCACTACCGGTTTAATGCCTTCCGACACGAACAAGTCCGAAATGATTCCCTACAGTGAGTAATATAATAAGGGTTGAACGAACTCGTAAAAGAGACACGAGGAAAATTTCATTAATTGGGACTCCGTTTTTTTTTTTCATCCCTTACGTGGGTAACGAAGTCAAAGACTAACTTTCGACGTTACATTAGCTTAGCTCTCGAGAAAATATTTATTTGTCCAGCCGTAACCAACCCCTAGAGAGAAATTCGTGTGTCTGAATCGCGTGAGTCGTTTTACGTTTGCACACCCAGTGCTGTCCTCCATTTTGAATTTTTTTCAACCCCTAAACTCCAGGGGCTATAGGGGCGCGTCGGCAAACACACCCTTAATCAGTTTTACATTTTGACGTTGGGGGTTAGTTTTTTTTTGGGCGCACGCATCGTCGCGGCGAGAACTTATAGTCGGCATTGATTTAGGGCTGGTTTTAATTGCTGCTTCAACAGCCACTGGTAGCTTTAATAACTGGGCGGATACGTATTGTAAAATAGAGGGCGGTTTTAGATGGGGAGAGTGAACGAGGGCGAGGGAAATAGTAAGGGGAAGATATAGAAATGATAATGTGGATAAGAAAGAAAAATAATAAGGACAGGAAAGATAAATAATAGGGGCAAGAAAGAATGCTCTCTTTGCTTGAAATTCTCTTCCGTATTGAATCTGACGCTTTTGCGTGCAAGCTCAGCCGGGATGCCGAATCGTATACATTAAAGACTGACGATAAAGCGTTGAAGAAAAATACAGAATTTCCCTTGGATTTACATTAATCCATTATTCATTGCTTCTGCCGTGCTGCTCTTTTATGTCGCTTGATATATCACAGTCGTTACTTGTTTTCTTGGACGAATGGCAGAGTTAATTTTAATTTAAATGAAAAGGGATAAAAATTTTGTAAAAAAATGCTTTTTCGTGTACTTTTTAAAAAATGATACTTTTTTCACTCATTTTAGGGGAATGCAAGTATCTGGAAATGTTCCCAACGGAAATAAAGGTCAAGCAAGATCCTGGATTAAACAAGACTGTGATCAGTGAGTATAAAGATATTTTTGTCTTATGATTTTTTTATTTTTATCAAAAATTTTCTTCACCCGTTAATCCTGTCAGATTACTCGAGGACCGAAGTCTCCTTCGCGGTGATGAGCATGATCGTCATGCTGATGGGATTCGCATTCTCAATATACACGTTCCGCAATCCGCGATATATGTTCAAGCGGTTAGCAGGCGGAATTCACTTTATTACCGGTAAGGACATAATTGACATATCGATAGTTTTCATGTAATTCAATCGCAAAAAAAAATATTACTACTTTCAGCGGGGTGCACCATGGTCGTCATCCAGGTTCTACTCTCATCGGTCGAGTACGAGAGCAAGAACGTCTTCCAGACATTTCCCAAGGGTGCCATCATCAAATACGATTACTCCCTTATCTTGGCGTGGTTCGTGTTCCTCGGTAATTTTCTTTCGGGATGCGCCTTTATGTTATTTTCGAAAAAACGAAAGCGAGATAAGGCACCGACCGAGGAAATTGCCATGGCGGATGAGCCCACCATAATTGGTCGTTAAATAATTATTAAAATACCAAGGAAACAGGGGGAGCAAAAAAAAGATTGACCCTCTGAGAAATTATGGGTACGCGTCTTTACGATCTGCTTTATTTTCATCGATATCAAAGGGATTAGAAAAACGTGCTTTCGAATTACCCATAGCTTTTATTGCCTTCGATCGGCCGGCGTTCGGATAACGTGCACGAGGTATAACGGCAGAACTGAATTAAAAAGCTCTTTACCGTCGGTCGGTAATGTAGGTATCTGCCGTGATTTTAACTATGGTAACCATGGTGATCATAGGAAACATTTTCTTTCGTCTAACCGTTCGCAGAGTTACCGACCGTGCATTATTTCCAGAACGTCACGACGCGTACCCACCTACGGTCAGGGTGCTGTACTACTAATCTGCCATCAGACGGATGAAAAATCGGGAGTTAAAAATACATCGACCAAAAGCGCTTTGAAAATGACATTTTCTATTATTGCGAATTTCGATATCGAAACGAAATGACAAGACACCAAATACGCAGGAGCCTCTCTCGCTGTTACTCCTGCATAATAATAAGCGCCTAAAGTAACTTGCGTCTATGAATTTTACTTTGACAAAAGGTACTCTGTACTGTAAAGTTGAGCGCAGAGATAAGTGGAGGGAAATTTAAAAAAAAAATACCCGTTTCTATTCAATAACAAAATTAGACGGAAGAAAAAAGAAGTATTTGATACTTCGTCCTATCGAATGTTCTTTGCCGTCTCAAGAGATTCGGCACTTAAGTCATATTTATTTATTGTCAGTGAAAATGAAAAAAAAAAAAAAATTGAAAATAGAAGAAACAAGTGACTAGCAGACGACTGAATAACGAGACTGTGGTGCAATGAAAAATTAGATAGATCGATTTCGTATGAATCAAAAATAAAAAAAAAAAGTTTGTCCTTGACACAATCATGACTCACGTGTGTTTTTTGGCATTCTGTCATCAATTACGTCACTAATATCAGTCTTGTCATTGGCTAACATGATATTTAAAAAATTTTTAATACAGAGACGTAACGAACGTCATCATTCTCACTGATCTTCCCCTCCTCTTCTTCATCGTCATTGGCATCATCACTGACAGCATTGTGTCATAATCATAATTACAATCTAGGGAATTTTTTCGCTTCCGCTATATCGCGAATTTCTCATACCTACAAATCAAATTTTTTTTTATACATATCGATACACGTGTGCACATTTTGACGTACGTAATAACTTGACCTGGTCGATGAAATACCGGAGCACGTGTGTACAGTATCTGTATGAAAAAAAAAAAAAAATTATCACGAAACTCGAAAAATTTTCCCATCCGCTTTGTAACGTATAAGCAGCTGTAATCTGCTCGTGAAAAGACATTTATCATGTAAATAATAATAATATTATACGGTTTCCTTCCTTAGAGGAACGAAAAATTTTATGATAAGAATCAAATTTGAAAAACAACCTGTACACATTATTTACTGTCATTTTAATGGCATAATCTTCTGGAATGTCCGTTTCCTGATTGTTCCTTATCTTTTGTATAACGACCGATAAGAGGTCGCGAAATCAAAGGAGCCATGCATACCCTGTCTTACCTTGCCCTTATCGTTATATTTGGACAAGAGGATAAATTGGATTGAGCAAAAAATGAAAATTTGATATGAATCCGCATTTTTACTCGTTCGTAATTTTTGTAATAAATAACATTGTCGTGGAATATACAGAGAAAGTACGTAGCTCCAGTGATTGGAGTCAATTTGTAAAATTACGCTTAGTGCAATCAAGGAGCCAACTCGATAACCCGAGTCCTTATCGTTAACGTATAATACAGTAACGTTGAGCATATGACGAAAAACACCGAATCATCCGTGCTCCGAAATTCATATTTAAATATACTTTTATAATTAATCCTTAGTCAATTAACGAGTCTTTGAAAATTCATAAAAATCAGCTGAATCGAAATGACCCGAACGTACATCCGGTTCGCGAAAACTTTACGCGTATCCGGTTATTTCAAAAACAGGTACGCGATCGTTACAATTCAATAGTTTCGCCTAAGTCCTTTATCACGCAATTCGCACAACCAGAACACTGATTAACAATAATGAACTTTCCCTTAAAGACAATTATTAGCATTGAAAATTTCGCGGGAAATTCAAAAATACCTTTACCACTATCCGCAAATCACTTGCTCAGCTCCTCCTGCACTCTTGGATCGGTGTGATTGGCAATTAGCCGCAAACGATAACGAGCATAATTATAAAGTACACAATAATCGTACTCAAAGACAAGCATCGAAAATTTCCAGTCGTCGCTGCAGTCGATAACTTATCATCGTTATCATAATTTTCATTCGAATAGCCATCAGTTTCTAGAAAGGAAAAACACACCGGTAGAAAAATCCTACTATTCGAATATTCGTACTAGGGCCAGACTCTCTACGTTTAAAATCTGATTGTTCCCGACCAATCCGATCATTCGATTAACTGATTGGCCCGATAGTGGCCAGTCAATTAGCTAATTGGATTCCTCCGCGATAATTGTACTCACGTAGAAAAAGGAAGTTCAAAAGTCACGCCGTAAAGTAAAGCCTCTAATAATCCGCTGGTTCGGATTTCAGTGCCTTCAGAGATGATCTCGTGTCAATTGGCAGTACCGATTAAACCTGATACAATCATTAGTTACAACTGCCAATCAGTCATTGCTGGTTGGCAGCACATTGTCAATACATATAACCAGTTACAGAGTGCGATGCGAATATCGACGACGAGAGCGTCGCGACGCCTCGATATTGGAACCTCGAAAATTTTAGTCGCAGCATCATCAAGATTCGTCAGATTTCAATCTCAGATCTACTGAGCTATCAATAGAGATTCGATCTGAATTCCTTATCAGACGAGTATCCTGACATCATCACCATTAATTTCGTAGTCAAAACTGTTATCGCTGCTATCAGTATCCATCTTGTTCATCCCCTTCGTTCCCGTCATCACTTTCTCATGGTCCTCTTCGTCCTGGTCCTCCTCGTCGTCGCTGAGGTCGCTCTCGAAGCTTCGCAGCATCCTCGTGTACCTAGAGCAATTGTAGAGGAAGCGATAGAACAAGGCCTGATAGCACCAGTACCCAATGAGGCCTGATAACATCAGTACCCAGTGAGTTATCGTGCCTGGTTATGATAAGCGTTATCAGTGAAAAATAAAAAATAGGAATGTTCTTCCCACCTGACGGTATATCAGACGGGGGTAGTTCTCCTGAGGGTGTCCAGCGCCCATTCGCCAGCTCTGAGGGGCGGCGGTGGTGGCAGCTGTTCCTCCAGGTCAAAGGTCACAAACTCGTGCTGAATGCTCGGACTGTACTCTTCCTGGAGGACGTCGGCGGTCGTGCTGACCTGGAAGTCGGATGGAAAGTCGTAGGATATCGATCGACGCGCTCCTGGTGGCAGAAGGTCCTACCGTTTGAGTAGTGAGGTCCCTCGGGAACTGTCTGGGGTAGTCGTGATAGTCAAGACTCGGCGGAGGAGGCAGGAAGTCGTCGAAGTCCACGTGGTCCACGGAGTCTCTCCCAAAGAAGTATCTCTTCTGGTGTCTCTCGCAGAGGAAGCTGCCGTGGCTGTGATTCACGTGATTTGGATGACGCACGTGATTCTCCAGATGATAGACACCCTTTTGGCAGAGGGGATGCCACGGTAAGAGAAATTCTAAAAATGATCTAGACTTCATTCCTCGTTCGACCTACCCCGTAATTCTTACGTCTGCAGTCCTTCTGGACCCACTCCTGCTGATGCCAGGATATATACAGAAAAATGGCAGAAGTCCCAGCAACCTCAGTGGTTATGAAGCCGCTTACGTAGAGAAGGAAGGAGAAGCCGTATCTGTAAGTGAACGGGGGTCCCTGGAAAATGCAGACAGAGAAACGGAGAGACAGGCGGAGTTATGGACGGACGGATACATAGAGAGAGAGAGAGAGAGAGAGAGAGAGAGTAAGAGAAAAAGATAAAGAAAAGGATAGAGAAAGAGGCAAAGGAAATAGGCACAGGAATCGTAAGACATAGAGTAATTGAGAATTTATCCGAATAGCTCAAGCTTCATCAGAGACTCAGGACTGAGAAATTATACCTATGGTATAAGGTCAGAGGTCAGTCGGGCAGCACCTGCCGCAAGTTTCTCTCACCTGAAAGGAGGATCTTGGCCTGAGTTTGCTGCCAACTTCCGCCTTGAACACAGATATGTACATCACCATGCCCACCAGCATGAGCAATCCTGGAAAAACAAAAAAAAGGAATAAAAATGGTAGGATCTTGGGCGTGGAGCGAAATCAACTGGAATACCCAGTGAGGATGGGAGGCTGTGCAAGAGAGAGAAAGAGAGAGAAAACAAAGACATGTGAAATACTGACAATATATATTCATAAGGTATGAAGAAGGCGGGCGATGTGCAAAGTGCAGAGTATCGGTGGTGC
>JARQSV010000393.1:920385-934520 GCA_030142285.1 Calameuta idolon
GCAGGAAGAAGAGAGAAAGTCAAGAATGTGAAAAGCATGAGATATAGAAATTTCTAAGTTATTTCCAATAAGGTCGAGCGAGTCTGGATTATTGAAAAATCTATGGTGGCTGTGAAAAAGATTTATTGGCTATCTGTAGCAATGCGTGTGCGAACGATATGATTTTTATGCTGGCAAATTTATTCGCGGTAAATAAATTTTAATAGGGGCGTAATTTGGTACCAAGACGCTAGATGGAGTTTCGTCGCGATCATAGATAAGGACCAAGATTGATAAGCAATTTTGAGATGGATTGCTTCTTATGCATATTAAGAACTGCCTAACCGTAACTGGTGCTATAGGTTAGACAGTCATATATATATATATACCTAACGTACCCTGATAAGATAACTTAACCTTATTTGGTTCGAATTTTACACAGAGGAAATTTAATGAGTTCGGGATACATTCTGATTTTTTAAACAGTTACATGCAGTCACTGGACCCAGAAAGATGCTGGGGAGAAATTTTCTAAGGGAATATTTCGTAATTAAATAATGATTGTGATTATTAATTTCAGCCAATTGGATCGATTGATTTTGACTGGTGAAAAAAATCAATCGATGTCATTGGCTGAAATTTAATAACCACAAGCGTGATTCAAATACCAGTTAAGTGCCAAGGGACTGTCAGTGTAAATTTTTTTATCTCCAGTCCGACTGTACATATGACTGTATAAATAATTGCCGGCTGATTAGTGTATGGATAAATAAAAGAAAGTTTTTTTTTTTTTTCGAAATAAGAAAATCCTAAAATATACACGAGATTTAAATTCTCCCGTAATTTCTTAACACTCTGAATTTGAAATTTAATCTTTTTCTGTGCCATGAATAATAAAGGCGGAACTACGGTCCCGTAGCTGCAGCCAGGTACACACTGTGCAAATAAGCATTGACACTAGGTCGTAAGTTAAGCCCCGATCCTTCGTTAAGTTTACAGAGGCCAATCGGATAACTTAAGTTATGCGGTCGCAGAGACTGTACACGAAACAGGACGTGCTTTCTTGTAGATTCCGGAGCCTATATCGAAATTAGATATTTCGGGAGCACTTTGAAAAATCGTTATAAAAAAATTTTAATTTTTTATATCGATACCCAAAGTTCTGTGCAAAAAAACTGCCAAGGGTGAGTCTGTTCGGTAAGTCGAATTAGGGTCCACTGGGGGGTTTGAATATTTAGACTTTGTCGAAAGCTGCTGAGTAAAATTTACACGATGACCTTAATATTGAAAAAAAAAAACTACCCTTAAAAATTTTATACGAATCCATGTCAACTTTTACACTCGATATTAAAGTCCGTCTCTGAGGTTGCTTAAGGATTGTCAAACGTCGCAGAAGGTGCAAGGAGCATAATTGGACAGTACAAAAATGAGGGGTTGCAGAAGAAAAAGAAGAAGAAGCAGAAGAAGAAGAATAAAGGGGTTCGCTAGTTGGCCAGATAAGGCTAGCTTTCAACTATATTGAAGTAGTTTCGCTTCTATACGGGTACAGCTTGTTCTTGACTTGTCTCTGTTCTTCAGCTTCTCATCCCCCCTACTGGTCTCGTCCGGGTCTCCCGGAACCAAAAAGCCAACCAAGGCTACTAGGCAACCCTTCGTTAATTCAACTTCAGCAATTTCGAAAAAAAAAAGCTCCTCCGTACGATTCTCCAGGCTGACGCTAATTGCTTTGGTTAATTGCCGTATTCAAAGGGTTAATCGGGGATAATTCGTCGAACCACCTTAAACCCTTTGAGCATATATATATATATATATAGATATCGTACTTTGACTAATACGACGGTTAAAAAGCAGAGCCTAGCAGAGAAATCTCTTTCAGATACTCAACACATTTTTCTCTCGTGCAGCTCCAGAGCTCGAGCCCACGTTAAGGGTAGAAATTTTACAAGCACGATCAGCCATTCATTTAAAACCCTTAGCCCATACCCGGAGCACGTATTTTCAAATTTTCTATAAGTTTTAAAAATTAATATTTATTTATCAAAAATTCTCAAGATTCATTCTGTTTACGTAAACTTTGCTTCAATCGACTCGACCAATTAGCACGTGCCGACGACCAATCCGCATAGCCTCTTAATTCTTTTGGCAAAAGTTAAGAAAGTCACCAGAAAGCTTACTCGTGAAATTTCACTAGAACGGAAAGTAAATTCCAATTACGGTATCGGCACGTTTACCCAGGCGTTATACATATATACCGTGTTCGCCGAAAGAAGTTTCGGTTCCCAAAACGAAATCCCACGAGGAACGACTCCTAGTTTCGTATTCTCAACGCGGGTTGGTTATATTCCGCGAAACTTCACCGAACTAAGTTCCCTAATTGGCAGCGTCAGGATAATTAATCTGGCCAATTTCTGCCATTTAGCTGTACCTCCCCCACCCTCTCCCCTCCCACGCCTAGTGAGGCTGCTTAACGTTCATAGGAACAAGAGATCAGCTTTCGTAACGAGATCTCCATAACAGCTTAATTCTTAGACACCTTTTATATAGATATACATATACAATATATATATATATATATATATATATATATATATATATAATGTACCAACAGGGACGCAGCCAGTCTTTGATATCAGTCCTGGTTCTTACGTCAACCCCACGCCTAACTAAATCCCTGTTGATTTAGTATTAAATCTGCGGTCGGTATCGCTTGCAACCCCTAATTCATAAGGGTAGGTATCACCTATGTATACATAATGTACAGGATCCCTACATTGTTATGGCGAACGAGGGAATCTAGATGGCAATGGCTCTCGCATTACTTCCGGTTCCGTCGGTCCTCGTGAACGCGCGTACCGTAGATTGATCGTCGCGACGCTGTACGCCGATAAACTCGACCCGCCGAATATCATGTACGAGAGTGTAAGGACACGTTATCAGAGACCGTCGGGACGCTCTCCGTCGATTATAATAATTCCCATAGTTTGACGTCGCTCTGCGACGTGGCGACTCGTTCGGATTTTACAGGAACAAGGGTTGAAATATATGTGAAGGTAGGGTAAGTGGATATAGATATTCCTCGTGCTCGAAGTGGCTCCATCTATCAGACTGTCGTTCAACCCCTAAAATACACGTAACTGATACTAGAAAAGCGAACAGCGTCTCCAGGGATCTGGTAACGTTTCTGTTCGTTACTCGATATTAGAGTCATAGGGGTGATGTATGGTCCTGTACGAAAGGGCTTGTCTACCGGGTAACACCTGCGGCCCTGAATGCCTACGTCACCGGAAGTTACAGGGCGCCACAGCGTGCATGTGCGGTTACGGAATTGCAATAGCCAACCGTATATACAGAAATGCACTATGACGTCTGTCGATCGTGACCCAAACTGAAAAAGTGTCACCCGTTAGATGTCGGACGGACAGCCGGTAAATTTTTATGACTTCGTACCGAGCACGTGATTGGCTCTCGTAGGTCGAACGACCAATCGGTCGGCTGGGAATATAACGACAGACTTCATATGCCGTATACGAGCTGCGAATTAACTGAGTTAAGGGTAGTTTTTTTTTTTTTAATCAGATTTTATCATTATTCCGTACAGATATATTCTGGGGTGAAAAAAAAATCAGGGAATCCCGATAACAGTTTTCGGGTGTATCCGCGTGGATATCGCTAAACATCCCCTAGCGCCAGTGATAACTTCGAGTATATCGACAGTTCGATACGAAAGGGATGATTCTCATTAGCAAAGTGTCATTCGCGCTCTGTCCTCGCCTTTAGATTAATCGACAGGCGCGATAGATCGCAGGCGTCTCGAGTTATCGAAGTTTTCGATATTGCGACCTGACACTGCAAATCCAAGGGTGTAGCGAACCGTGCTATTCCCTCTCGTCTATTTGGCACTTGTTCGCGCCTATGGTTATCCCACGTTCAAGTGTAAAAAGAAAAGCTGTACGCGTGCGGGAAGTGACTACCTTAGAAATTATAGGGAAATAGAGTGGGTCTTGGAATTCGATTTAGAACCGTGACGACTTGGGTTAATATTACTTTCCATTGGATCCAAGAGAGTCACCAATGACGAACGAGAAAATTCTTTCGGGGACCAATGAAATTTTTATATCGAATATATCGCTCCGATAAGAGTACCGCAGCATCCTGTATCATTTTTTTTATCAATAGGTATGACGCTGGGCCAACTTTGCGGGTGCTGGGAAAAATCGAAGGATCGTGGTGATCAGATTGACCTTCATCAGTCCTGATTGGAATGCTTTTAAGATTAATGAAGATCTGACACGACGTCCGATCTGACCTGAGCTGACCTATCGTCCGCACCAGAGGTCAGGATAATTTGCACGTGGCTCCGTCAGTTGACTTGTTTGTCTGGACATTGTCCAATCAGTGAACAAACTTGGTTCCACTTAACCGATCAATCCCCGAAGACTAACTGGAGTGAGATTGGCTGGCGACGTAGATCGAATTGCGGGATAGGAGAAAGGGATGCTGATGTAACGCGTTCGGAGAAAATTTTATCGGAAATGATTAGGATGATCGGTATCGATGATCGATTATTGATTTTATCATTATTTATAATAATTATCATAATTTATAATAATAATGATATACTCACATGGTATCGCCATAGTCGAATCGCTAGGATCCGGACTGTATTCCTCATTTGGAAAATAATCGATACTCGAACACTCGTATTCCATACGGGAACCTGTAATCAAAGAAAGATCCAATGAGCGTTAACGAGTGTATTAATTACATCATTGAATACCATAATTAATTCGTCCTTGTGACGCGACCGATACGTGAAATAAATTTTTTTTTTTTTTTCAACAATTAAAAATATTCCCCTAGCCGGAAGTCGTGAGAATTTTTGCAGAGCCCAGAAGAAAATGCTGTTTCCTCTCTTAGTTACCGCACGGAAGACCGAAGAGAAAGTTCTTCGGATGGGTCTGGGGATTTCTGATGGGCGATAAAAAAAAGCATCGGGAGGTTAAAGCGGCGAAGGGGTTAGCGGTTAAAGGATAGAGGTCAGAGATAAAGTAAAGCGCAATAAAGGCGGATCAAAAATCGCTTACTGCGGATTCCTCTGGACCGGAAATAATCGAATGAGAGCGAGATGCTCCTCTCGGCTACTTTCTTTATCTGCTCGCCTATCATCTCTTCTTTACCCATAGTGGACTATCTTTCTCTCTTACACACACAAAATCGGCTCTCTCTCTCTCTCTCTCTCTCTCTCTCTCTCTCTCTCACACACACGCTCAGTATACTCTTACGATGTAAAAATTATCTTTCTACAAGTTGGACTTCCGCTCCTTACGGTTAGGTGGGGCTTCAATGAGGATTCCTACCCTCTCAAGGATTCATCCCTCGAAATGCTCTCGAGAGACAATAAAAGCCATAAAGTCAATCGTGCGGAACTATTAAGAGGAATTTTTTCCTTTTCCATTTCCAAGTTTCGCCGCTGAAAATAAATGTCGCGAGGGCTGGAAAGAAAACGAAGCACGAGATCTCGAGGTCAGCTGAGATTGCGCCGATCCGAGAAATCTGATACAGCGAGCCGGGACTTTTAATTCGGTCGGTAAGGTAGAGCGAAAGTCTCGCTGTTAAATTGAAATTCGATTCCAGCCATAGCCAGCGATCGTTTAGTTATAGATATCAGGATTAGATAACACGTACATAGGATAAGGCCCCGGATGCAATTGGATGTCTAACGGCGCGTAATAGAAATTCCCAATAGGCCAGAGGAACATTTGGCCGTGAGTCGATTAGCCGATAGTATCGAGGAGAGGCCGTGGACGTAATCGCGTGGAATTTCGAGAAGAAGAAAAAAAAGATTCGTATATCCCGTAAAGCCCCGAAACAAAAAATGGCAGCGATATCTGTGCTCGGTTTCAGATAAATCGGTAACGCCATTCTCCATCCAGCATCCATTTGAATACAAACAGCTTTTCTTTTCTCGTACGTCCCTCTATCAATCATTCCGGCTGTATTAACGACGTCATTTCCGGTTCTCTACTCTCAGGATCGTCCCTCTGCCTTGGAACTTCGTCCCCTCCCCTTCCGTCCCTCTTTCCGTTTTCCCATCAACAGAAACTCCCCCTCCCCCTCCACGTCGCCCGTCTACGTCATCCCACGGATCATTCCTTCTCAAGGACACGTTGAAAACTTTCGCTTCTACGAGCGAGACATTTGTCAACGTTTGAATTCCAAACGTTTCGAATTATCGGCGGACGCATTCGGCTTGTTTTTATTACAAGGGTTGCGCCCCCAAATCCTCGAATCGAACCCCAGCCGCACTTTCTTCGGGCACGTTTCCCGGCTCCATCTGATAGGGCTGGGTTATCATTCTGGGGGGGGGGGATGAAAAAACGAAGGAGGGTTATTGGCAATCTTAACGTCGTCATGGCGACAAATTGTTATGGATTTTTGAAATTTTTTATATAATATTTATTTTTATATTTCGCTCCAATGACGTCACTGGTTTATAACTGATTCGCTTATATTTCCATGTAGTACACGAGTCAAGTAAAAAAATAGATTCCGGGTAAAAATTTTCTTTCCAGCGAAATCTATTTTCCATAAGTTCAATAAAGCTCCCAGCAGAGTTGCTGAACAATTAAAACTATATTGTACAGCCTGAGAGTAAATGAGCCAAATTATTATTTTTTTTTTTGTTGTTCACCTCTATAAAATAAATCTTACTTTCCAAGTACTCGGGAGGAAGCGAAATTTCAAAGGGAAAAAGAATCTTCCTTTATGATGATCCTTACGACTTAATAAATATCACCTAACAGAGAAATCCTCTCGTTATTCTTCACTATGAAGAGGCTTACGCAGTCCGGTGACGTCAGTATCCAATATACTAGCTTCCGTCGAAACAGCATCACTTCCGGTTCTTGGTGGCAAAGAACGCGTTGTCGAATTCTGACACCCCTACCGGAGCGAAGCTTCCGTTGCCACGTTACCAGAGGAGGAGCAAAAATACCATATCTACAGTCCAGTACAGTTGCACGGAGGATTGGAACAAAGGGCGAGACGAGAGAAGGGGAAAAAAGAAAGAGGGAAGAAAAGGAAAGAAAAAAGAAAAAGAGAAATGAAAGTTGGATATTTCTATACCGATAAAAGTCTCGATGGTTTTTGCTCTCTATTGTGGGTCTCCATGCTTGGAAACCCTACGAAAGATTATAGTTTGGGTTCCAGGGTTCAATACCTTTGGCTACCCTTGGGATATCAGGCATGCCAACCCTTAGCCAAAGCCACCCTTTGAAGTCTGAGCACGATTTTTTTTTTTCTTTTTTTTTTCCCCCCTGAAACTGAAATACAGTGCGGCACGATATTGCCTACAGTCTTTACGCGTTAAACGAATCGCCGTTTACGTGACGTGAGAATCCGGATGCTTTTTGCTTTGTTCGTAAATGCTGCACCCTGCGTCATCCACGAGGGTCGGAAGCTTCTGAATTTTAACGTCAGGCGGCGCCGTTTCGTGTCCTTGCACGGAAAATCTCATTCTTCCTACTTAGTTTGGGTAACTGGAAATGGGGCTATGGGCCAACGGGACTTCCGGATAAGCAGTGCAATGGGGGTTGTTTAGCATTCACGGCACCCTAGGGTGATACATCACGACCCCTAACTGCTATCTTTTGTCCCATCGTCAACGCTAACGCCACGACGTCCCCGTGCGTCTTGGTTTCTCTCCTTTCTCTGATGCTCTTCAGATGAAATTGCCATGTGCTGTAGGTACTCGTGTGATATTACCGGAAGTGTCGAGGACTTTATAGGATCGCGACTTCCGGAACCGGATATGGCAAAGGAAATGGGAAGCAGCATTGACGTCTGACGGTTATTCTGCCGTGCCGTTTGCATCTTTACAATATTAATCGACTACGGTAAGGACCTCTCGCTATCTACTGTTGACGATATTGGTATGCATATATACCGGGTGACTCGTTCGGACAGAAACTTATGAGACCAACCAAATCCAATAGATGGAAGTCGATTATTCCGACAGATGCAATCGTCCCACCGCGTATAATTCTGAGATTCTTATAAATCCCATCGTACGGATTTATCGTGAAATGAAACTGAAAAATTTTCTTTTTCCACGTAATTTCGCACTCGCCGCTCGAATAATACAGCGAGAAGTTCTCGAGGACCCGGTAGGTAAGAAAAACCCAAGAAACGTAATTCCCCTGTGTTTTTACGATTCGAATAAGCGCGTCGTTTATAATACCAAAAAATGGGGGAAAAAAGTCATTTTCGACATTTACAAAATTCCTTTCTCCAGTGACTGTATCTGCGACACACGAAATCCACAAAAATCGTAGATATAAAATGATCTGTTTCGAACGTCAATTAAATTTGACAGCTGTCATCCAATCGTATAATTTATCAACTGAATATCTTCTGTGCTACGTATGCGTATTACCAAAAACTGTCGAGCTCTTGATCACTCTTAAATATCCCAGTTCATTAACAACGCTGAAAACATCTGCCACTCAGGGTAGAAAGGTGCTGATAAGAAATGTTTGACAAGCAGAATCAATCATGATCCCAACGTAGGCAACAGCAATGGGTTTTCCAGTACGGCCGTCCCTCCCAACTCGTTCTGTTCGAAACGGAGGAAGAAGCACGCACTGCTATAACGCTAAGGGATGAAGGCCGTTCTGGAGCTGTCGGGGGGGTAGATGGGAAGAAACTCACGTAGCCCTTTAATTGGCTCACGTTTAGCTCAGCGAGCCAGCGGAATAGTAATAGCCGCAACTGGCCTCTCGAACAACAGAACAAGGGTGGTATTCGCGGGTTTTACTGGAAACACTCGAGCAACCCTTAGCTAAGGGTGGGTATCTATGGGTCGCAAGACTTGTTCCACGGTCGCCGTATCAGCACCCTCGTAGGGCGTTGCCACTAGAAATACTATTATTTCACCCACCCCCGATTGACAACCACCCCCTAATTCACCGAGATCGAACGACCCTTAAAATAAATAACTGATCGATCAACCCTTGAAAATAAGCTTCGCGACGATTAACTATACTCGTAAATCAATTTTAGGGGTGAATTCGTCGAAAACTGATTTCGGTGTTCATCTCCCGTGTTTCAAATGTAACGGGGGGGGGGGGGGTGAAATGTTGTCGAGCGAGCGAAATAAAAGCGACAGGAAGTCGAAAGGAAATTTGCCATTTCCTTAGAATTCGTGTTTCCCTTGAGCATCGGGATGGAAGGGAAGTTTCTAAGGGATGAAGGAGCCTGATATCACGCGAAAGCAATTAAAAGACAATATAACAAGGACCACTCGGTCTTCGGTGGCGGATATAGAGTAGCGATCGATCGGCAGCAAGGAATTTAATTAAATCACTAATTTTATTGGCGACGGATACGCCGTGTTTAATTGCTCCAGATTCGAACCCCTTGTTCGATCTTCGAATGTCAACCGGAAGGAGACGAAGCAGTTGTTAGTCTTTTGTCAAGGGTCTCGCTCGATCCTACTTGAAATTATCTTTTCAACTATTTTTAGTACCCACGACCGTTGTGCTTTCTCAGTGTTGAACGATTGAAAATAATTTGACACACTGTACATATGTTTATATATTTTTTATTACGTACAGAGAAGTCCATTCAGGATATTATATTCGTTTTAAAGTGAGCGACCGAAATTCTCCGTACAGACTGTATTGCTTGCATAGGTTTTTATTTCAATGTTAAAAACCCTGTAAAACGGCGGCACGAAGATGCGTTGTTTACAAAAGTTATCTTCAAAGGAAAGAACAATTGATGAAAATAAATAAAAAGCCTAACGGGAGGCAAAGTTTTTCGAATGAGAATTTTCATTTGCTGAGAGAAAAAAAAATACTTTGAAACGCTTTCGCAACAAGGCACTGGGTGATTCTAATGAATATTTTCATGAAAGTAATGTAAAACGTATTGTCGTCGTGTACAGCTGTACATGAAAATAATTAAACCGGTAAAACAGAGTCGACGAAAGATGATGGGGGGGAAAAAAAAAAAATTTGTAAAAATAACGTAAAGTGAAAATTCAAATGAGAGCGCGGGAAATTTAAATAAACGTTTGTTTCAGCCATCGCGGTGGTGCTGGTGTAGTTGAGTGTACGAAAAGAAAAAATTTAAATTTTAACAAAAGACATGTACGAAAGGTCGGGGGGGGGGGGACGTTTTACAGCAAGTGCGATTTAGGAGTTTTGTTATATTAAACAAACCCCCCTGTCGTTTTAGGGTGTTCCGGGGGTGATGGTCTTATTAGGAATTTTCAAGGCTTACACGTACCGGCCGTTTTGAGGTCTGAGACTGGTAACAACGGCGACGGTATACTTAGGGCGGATAGTACCTAAGCGTCACTGTAGAGGCGCTGGAAATTAAAAGAGAACAGCCAGCCAGGAGGAATTCCTACTGACTATCGTAAAAAGAAATGGCAGGCAGCCATAACGCGCAATCTCAAAATGTCCCGATAGGATCTAGTGGACGTTACGATAATTAAATTGAAAAAAAAGGAAACATAAAATGGCCGACTACGCGAACGGCAGCTCGATATATGTTAAAATTGGGATAACCTAAAATTAAAATTTTTGATAAATGAAATACAAAGAAACGACGTGGCGAACAGAGTAAGTCTTTCGAAGAAAAATATTTAATTATTGATTTACTATTAAAAGTCCCAGGCCTCCCATCGAAAGGGTGAAGACCGGGATGAATATTTTTAATTAACAACTGAATTACTTCGCAGTCTTGGAAAAAAAAAAAAAAAAAACGGCGAAAGGTAGATAAAAAATTTCAAGAGAAAATAATCACAACCACCTTGGCATATTTCACCGTGCCAAGACCCTCGAGATAAAGGATGTCCTTGTTATTGATTTTCATCTAACATTCTGACTTCTGACAATCTCACCATTATAAACTTGTCACCCGTCATGTCGCTCTGAATCGTTCTCGTTATTCCTCCCCACGTGGGTTCTTTTACACACGTCGGTGTTTCGTAACAGAAAAGACGCCACTGGCAAAGGGTGAACAAATTCAACAAAAGGGGTGGCTCCGAAGTACAGAGTACAGCGACAAACGAGGCTGTGACCTGAAACCGCACAAACAGTCTAACGATCCTGTTCCGCTCCAAATGCAAATGGGTTCTTTGTGACCCTGAATTCAAAACCGTTTTAAATTACATCCCTTATTAATCCGGGATAATGAACAACCCCTGTACCACAACAGTCACGAAAACGCCCTACGACGTGATATATGGACTGGAAAAATGAAATTCAAAATTAAAAAAAAAACATCAAAAGTACCAAATATCCTAACCACGTGGGTAGAAACTGCATTTCCGGTTTGACCTGCTCAAAGATGACATTAAAAATCTCATCTAAATTGGTCCTATAAATACTTTGACGTACTTGGAACCCTCTCATCCCTTACTGATTAACTCTGTCATATATCCTTGTCACCCCTATTTACATCCCCACTATGAACATCCTGAACTTCCTCCCGACGAGAAGTTGGTACCACGCGTCGTCCCCATCCAACAGGGTATCATGAAGCCTATAAAGTTGACAAGGGATACACGGTATGCACGTACCGGGTGACTTCCCTTATTCAGAAAGTAGAAGGGATGCTGCCGCAAGCAACTTCAAAGGCTTACTTTGCACCCGTCTCGCCTTCCCCCCTGCGAAAACCGAGCATACGGAAGGGAAGATGCGTAGTGTACGATATACCGGGTGACTATAGGTAATACAGGGTGCGGCTTGGGGATGCCTCCTAATGCCTTGAACGAGTACGTAATTAATTTTCAAAGTGGCGACCCTCACGAGCCTCGTCAATGTCCCTAACGAAGCGTGTACGTCGAGCTCGTTGGACATGGAAATCGCAACACCCTATATAAGAACTGCACTTGCGGATGACTTTTACGAGAAAAATATGAAATTGCCCTAAGAGGGATGTAAGAAATTATTTTTAAAAATCGTACACCCCGTTACATGAATCTCGGCGAAAATAAAGAGGCCTGCCTTGCGCGCTCATCCTAAGTGACGGAGTCGTCGGTGTGAACGAACCTCAAGGGTTAGTTTTCTCGAGTGAGTAAATTAAAAACGAGAAGTACAAGCGAGTAGAGTGTATTTGGGCAGAATGTTAATAAGAGTAAAGGCGAAACGTCCTAGGGGTTTTCCGTCCAGCAAAAGAAACCCAAGTTCCCTGACATAGCCGATGTCAGGGGGAACGGTCGACTCTATAAATATGTTGGACAGAGGAACAGCCGGACGACAAGGGACGAGTCCACTTCCGCAGAGAGAAGTGGAACAAACTCAACCCCTAAGCGCTGGAGCGTTGAAGCGCATATTTACATTGTCGCCAGTCCTACCAACCCCTACATGACTGGCTTACATGGCTCAATCGGCACAGACGCAACCCTTAAGAATTCAGAGGTGACACGTGCCACTGGATTTTGAGCATATTTCACGACCTCGTTACGCGATTCCACGTCACTTCTGTTTGCACGACTTTTCGTCTCTTCGTTCTCGACTACCACCCTTACCAAGGCTATTATTTAAGGGATGAAGTCCCTTACTTTTGTCAGAATATATTATACCTATATATATTCATTCGTGTATATCTATATATACACAGTCAACTTACTGCCTGACACATCGTTATGGCTTATTGGAGTATAGGGCTGATAATTATCACTATTTCTTTTTTTGAGTGACTCAAGACACTTTCCTAAACGCGTACTTTTTATTGTGAACGAGGCTTTACTTCGGGTATGAAATTAGGTACGAAGAACTTGACATCAGGGTGTAATACGTTGGTTTGGTCTTTAAGCAAGAATGCTCCGAGTGCATATCGTGTATGTCTATAGATACTTAAAGACCACGTGGGTGCTTACGTCACGTAACCTTATGCTCGCTGCGTCGTAAAGCGTCGAAAAATCGTTGCCAAGAAAGTACGGCTTTACAGCCATACCGAACGGGCGTAGAAACTCGTAAAATAAGTATTTGCATTGGTGCAGGTCGACGCGTTCAACGAGGTCAGGATGATATACCGTGAGAAATAATATCGATAGGTACTATAGCACGTGGTACAGGGGATGGTTAAATTATGCAATGTCTATTTGGCACTGAAAGTAGCCCGTAAGGGTATTTTTGATCCAGAATTGAATTCCTGCATAAGTAAAGATTAAGAATCGACGTAAAATAATTATTGGTCCAATCGACAAGGGTGTCTTTTAAATGCCGAGGGACGCTGGGTAAAAAAATTGTGTGAATTTGAAGAAAAGTGGAAAAGAAAGCCAATTAGAATTCAAAAGTGACTTTAGCTTCGAGCTACGTAGCCTTGAAAATTAGGTGATGGTGGAAGATTTAAGGGATGCAAAGGATCGTACAGAAGGTTGAGGGTGACGTCGGTGCTGGTGACAAGCAAGGCGAATGTCCAATGGTAGGGGTCGTTATTAAGGAGACAATTTGATTAATTCAAGCCTTAATGGAAACTAAGTGGCATTCGTACCCCCCCCCCTGTACCCCTGGCAGCTTCTTCGTTGGCTTTTTTCGTCATCGCCTCCGGAACTCGCCACGTGCCCAAATGGCTTCCTGGCTTTTGCATTAGCTTTTAATAGAGTTTTAATTTTCGTTAATTGAATCGCAAACCCTCGCCGCTTCTGAAACTGCCTTTAACTTACAGTGGGTCTTGCGTCACCTACCGTGGCAAATAACACCCTTGAGAATGAAATTGACCCTCGGGATTTAAGGGGTAGTAGTTATCTCCCTCTCGCGTTCTCTGCCAGACTCCCTTGTAAGGACGACAAAAACCCATCAATTTTTTCTTTTTCCCCAATTTTTTTAAATCTAAATCCACCCGCGTTAAACCTCCGGCAGAAAGGCCGGCGACCATTGATATTCACACAGTCGGACAGATAAGAATTTCGGTTACCGACGAAAATTCCTACGGGGAAAAATCTTACGGTATCCATTTCACGTGGCTGCTACCACGGAGGTTGTTGGAGTAAAATTTTTAAATCCCTTTCCGATTTATCGATTCGCTACGACCGATTCGCACGGTTGCATTTTGAATTCAGCCGGTAAAAGGGATTATGCCTTTGGCCTTAGTAATGCCAAAGGGGGGGGGGGGGGGGATGAGGAGGCAGATAAAAATGA
>JARQSV010000393.1:934530-955137 GCA_030142285.1 Calameuta idolon
CAATGCGCCCACCCCCCCCCCCCCCCACCCCCCACCCCACCCCTACCAACGTAACCAATTCCAATAGGATCGACACAAGGTGAAGCAAGGGTTGAATTCTCACTATGACGTAACACGAAATTCGATTTCACCCAATTTCGAGAAATTCCAATTTTTAATCAACCGGTTCGTTATGTCGCTAAACTTTGCAGTCAAGATTAACGACTTCGCGCGATAAAAAAGATAATACAGTAACGCGATGCAGACACAACCCTTTTCTTGATCGCAGCAGCGTTTAACGAGGGGTGAAACAAAAGCTATTGTCATTCGAGTTAATCCAGGATTAAGCAGCCGGACGTTGGAGGGGATGTAAGCGAAGGGGTTGAAAATGGCGAAAAGGGTTGCTCGCAATGATACAAACGCAAAGTATCAGGGTAAAGAGAAACGCACCCCGAGCAACCCCCATCTGTGGGTTTTCCCTCAGTGCCGGAAATTAATTTGTGAATCCCATAAAGCAACTTAAGCCAAGTTCACTCGCTGCCTCTGTGTTATTAAAGAAAAAAAAAAAAAAAAAAGGCAAATCTTCCAGAAGCTTCTAGAAGCTTCCAACGACTTCTCTAACGTTCTAGACCAACGCCGAAACAGCTGTCAGATTGCTACGTTTCAGCCTGATAAATCTTAATGAACTTGCAATTGGTCCCGACGCACTTTGTCGCGCAGATAGAGGCGGCAGTCAGCTTGAGGCACAAAAAGGATTGAATGTAAAACAATGGCGAGTCAACGCGGCAGAACCATGAATGGCCAAAGCGTTTGTCTCCCTAATGGCGGTAGATAGCAAAACTGTTTATTATAGGAAAACTTTTGAAACTTGCCAAAGAATCTCGATAAGGGCTTCCAATTAGGTAATCGTTATTAATTTACTTATGAAAATCGTATAGTCCCACGGCAGTGGCGCCGACTCCGCAGACTCCTGAAAACACGGTATGTCGGTATACGGGCTTTGGAAATTCTCAAATAGACTCAGTAGATAAGCCCATTGTTACACAGACCGGGTAACCGAAGAGTAAGAGTGGTGGACTTTTGGGATTGTGCGCGGGACATTAATTAATATTAAAAAAACTAATTATAACGAACGACCGCGGAGCAGCCGGAAACGGAAACAGCGCACGCTTAATTAGTATATTAAACGATCACGAGGCTTTATTACCGCAGACTTTAGCCAGACCTTTTCCGCTGCATTTTCGTATGGTTATTTCAGTCCGCGTGACGTCACGACCTTTGAATAAACGTACTTCCATGTATTTATCTACTCTAACCTAACCTTGGTTTATGTAACAAGTGGCTATATGTATATATATACTATATGGCTATATATACATATAGCCACTCCCTATATATAATTCTTTCAATAGAATTTTCATCCTGTCTATGAGTGGTTTCCGGTGCACTGGCTAACGAATAATTTCCTCTCTGTAGCTCCTAGACGGTCGTCTAGAATATTTCCATTCCCAAGCGAAGGTCCACGAGGACCCCCTGGGCCCACCCTCACCGGAACCATCCGAAGCTTAGTGAATATTACCGACTAAATGCTGTCTACCCTCTGGACCCGAAGGGAATTAGCATCGAGCTAAGGCTAAGAGTCCCGATAGAAAAGTGCAAGTGAACTTCGGAGCTAGAATGGCGCCAGCTACCCGGAAGTAAGTAGATGAAGATGAAAGAGATCAGACAGCCATAATTTCTCCCAAGAAGAAGAAGAAGCAGAAGAAGAAAAATCGAAAAAACATAAAAAACCTCAATCCTGCAATTCGTTAGAAACAATGATCGATCTCTCGATCCTCTCGCAGAATCCTTTCCCATAGATCTCGATCTATTGATCGATCACGATATTTCACGATCCCTCGTTAAGTGCCCCAATAATAGCTATAACCAAAAAGGGGGGGAAAAAAAAAGTTTCAATAAAACTTCGAAATTTCAGACGTCGACCCCCGTAAGAACTTTAAATTAAGATTAATCTCTTTCCTCTTCCCAAATACCGTCCTTGTCCTCCGACTCTCTTAACCTTCGACCTTCCCCCCTCGTCATCCCCCTCTCCTAACCCAACCTATCTTCCGCCCTGCCACAGCATTATCATCATTTTTTTTTTTTCCAAGCTACATATACCTACGCAATCCTCTATCTTTCTTTTCCTTTCACTCTCTTTGAATAACAAAGCAGCTTTATAGATATTGATGCTGCGATGCTATACGCGACCGGCCGACCCGCTGCGCACCGTTTCTACTCTATCGCCCCCGTTGCTCGCTGCTTTTTCTTTTCTTTCTCTTTCATCCCCATCACGCCCCCCCCGGTATCAGTATCAGTATCAGCGCCAGTGGTATCATCCCCCGTGCCAACCAGCCAGGGAACCGCGCCTTACACGCTAATACACCCCACACTGTATATATATATACCTATATAACATATACTCCAGCATGGCTTTCAGAGGCTGCTCTTAAGATATGGACCACGATGGATCCCGTATATTTACTTTGCCACCTAAATACTCGCAATTAGAGAGAGAGAGAGAGAGAGAGAGAGGGAAGATCTTTGAAAAATTTTCTTCTCTCATGAAACCATAAGGATCGACCGTATCGCCCAAGTAAATTTAGGTATCTCGTTGGATGATATCTCCCGATTAGAAATAATCAGTTAGAAGATGATTAAAAGATAAGAAAAATATTTTGAATATATATATATTGTATATACACATACAAGTTGCAGTGCTATCTTTCGTACCACTGAGTAGTAAATGATCGGAATTTGATACAGTGAGAAGAACAGGAGCATGGGCGCTGTACCATTACCTACAATAAATAAGGGTAGATTGTTGTAACCGGAAGCAGGGGGAGTAACGTTACGCGCAAGTTGCTCTCGTCGAGTGGCTTGAGGAACAGCGTGTAGTATATCCGTGCATATAGTGCTCACATGAAATCTATGTGTATATATATATCTGTACATAAAAGGCAGATAGGGTGAATGTAAATAGGGGTAGTAACGTATGCATACGGTACACGCTTCGCAGGGTAGCACAGCTAAGGTAAACATCGAAAACGCGAGGCACACATTATCGACGCGACTCTGGCTGCGGCAACGTGCGAACGATGCAAGAGGAGGAAGCCGGTAGGTAAATAGCCAGGATGGAATCTTAGGGACCCTAGAACACCTCGGAAGATCCCTAGACGGAACCACGCCCCAGGAACTTGAACGTTATTGCTGTTGCTGTTATATCGATAGCGGAGCCATAGTCGCTGGAAATACGTGAAATAGGGTTAGACAGGCTGGAACTTCGAGCTTCTGAGAAAGTGTACGACGCTGATCCGGGGCGACGGGTGGCAAACAAATATGCCGCGCCCCCCCCCCCCCCCCCGGTATCCTACCTAGTTGGGGCGGAAGTGGGCTGGGCGACGAAAGAATTTCCCCAGGATTCCCCTGACTTCCAGGGACTCCTGAAGATTCGCAGGCATCAACCGTACCGGAAGGAGGAAGTTGAGGAAAGTTGCGCCCCTGTCGCGGAACGGCGTGACACGGCGCGTCGCAGATAAGGGATGTTTCGCGGAGGGTAGAAGACGGGATGGTTGGAATTTTTCGAGCGCGACCCGCTCCCGTTTCTGATATTTTCGAGGGGATCTGTCTGGGAAGCTGAAGGAATGGGGTCGGCAGGGGGATGAAGAGCGACAAAAATTTCAAGGGATGGCCGAGGGGGATGATCGAGTCGTGCCAGGCTGGACCAGTTAAGACGGCGGTGTTGAAGGACGGGCTCGTATAAAAGGGATGTGCTAGGGGATGAATCGGTGGTGTGTATATATAGTAGCCACCCCTCTACCTACCCCTACGACCTTCCACTTTGCCGAACTTTGACGACGTAAACGGAACGACGGTCACTTCTTCACTGTCTACTCTTGGGTCCCGACCGAACTCGAGTCTATCCTCACCCTCGTCCAGGCCAGGGGCGGCCACCCCTATTTTTCTCCATCGTTCCTTTTACTCCTTTCCAACGAGAGTCCATGGGAGTCCACGGACTCATGACTCATCTTTATCGCGAGTCGTTACTCTTTTTTATGTAGTAACTCTGCACCAACCCTTTACATCACTTTTCGTACCATCCCTCTACCCCCCCCACACAGAACCAACCCTTTACTAAGCCCATGTGGAATTTAATTTTTTTTTTTCTACGTCCTCGACCCAAGTCAGGAAATATCGTTTTCGCCTCCTCGAGTTCCTCTTCTTCTCCAGCGACCTTTTTCAAAGTTTCGTTATTCTCGTCACAACGTCGTTAAGTCGCCTGGAACGATCCTTGTGCCACGTTACGACCACTTCCAGGATAGCAAAAGTGATCCCGTCAGATCACACTTCCGGTAAGGATCTTACCTATCAAACTGACACCGTCAGTAATAGAAATGTACTTTGCTCAGTGGAGGTGCTGAATAATTGGTCCACTATTTTTTTTTTTTTCAAGATTGAAATCACCACGGGATGACCAACAGCATCGCAGAACTTGGACCCTTGTTATAAAGATCCAATGAAGAACCCATATAGGGAGATCTTGCCTGATTCAATGAAGTGGTTCATCGTACCAGGTTCAAAGTCACAAGAATCACTTCACCCAGCTGAAAGGGTCAAACGGTTTCGAGACGCAATGGATTAAAAATGACTGGTACAGGGGCGAAAAAAGACCAGGAAGTTCTACCAATATAAAAACGACCGCTGTCCCTTCGTCCCTTTCTTTGGGGCGTAGATACCCAAAAAAAAGATCGAAGGGATCCTCCCGCGTCCTAAGGGGAATCCCCGTGTCCAGGGGATCCGTCGTTTTCTACTGCATTGACCCGCTGGGCTCTGGATTACTTTATCTGTGAACCTTGACCTCCCTTTATCCTGTATTAAATGAAATGTACTAATACGCGATGCGCGGGCACCTAATTCACTGATATTATTCTTCCGGATATAATGTTGGCTAAACTGCACGAAGAACGGTTTACATCGAGTAGCTCTACTGGATTTGGTCCCGAATCGACAATTTATTATCGGGAAAGAAATACTGCAGCTTTACTCCCTCTATATAATTTTCCAGGCATCTCTTTTTTTATTTTCACGGTAACGTGCTAGGCACTTCCGGTTACTTCTGGCTACTTCGACTCCCTTTCAGCGCGCCATTCGTCTCCGAGACTATCCGATAGCCAGAAGGACTCTGGTTCGAGTCGCCAAAGTTTTGAACGATTGTGAAAAGAATTTTTTTTTCCTTTTTTTTCTTTTCTAAAATCTAACATAAGTTTATCGAAATTTCGAAAAATAACGAAATCAATATAATTCACCGCGAGTCATGTCTTATGCTCTTGTGAATCAGCCTAGAATTGGAGTAAAGAAAATCAGCTGACACAGTATACCTCGTGTCTAAAAAAAAAAATAAAATCCTGAATTTCCCCAAAAATTCAAAAAAGCAGATAAAACGACGTCGACGAAGTCTGCAAAACGGATTAAATTCTTCACGGTAAGAAATTTCCTAGAGTGCAAGAACGAAGCGTCCTGATGCACAGTCTAATCAAGAAAGGCAAGATGGCACATATGGAATTTCGAAGGAGACTATCTCAAAGCACTCCAAGACCAGCTCCGTTAAGAGCAACTAAGATAATTGGCCAGATCGAAGTAGCAGCTACTTTCTATGCATACCAGCGAAACTAGTTCATTGGTGCATTTTCCAAAAGTACTTAAACTGCACATCCAGTTCATCTCTATCGGTGCACTTACACCTACAGTGCTGCCACCATTCGCAAATGGTTAGACATTTTCTCTCTTTCATTTCCTCTCCGTCTCTAACGCTTGCAGTTCGCATCCTTAGTCCCATTACACGCGCGCATCAGACTTCAGAAAGTCAGAGACAGACCTTCGAAATCTCAATCCAGCTCGAATCCCAAATCAGAGTCCGCAGTCAACGAGACTTTGGAAATCTCACTCGACCCTTTGACAAAATCTAACGCAGGTTTAAATTCCGGTACACGTTTCTCTTCCTGACAATTACAAAGTCCAAAGGTCCCTGCTGCAGCGAACGCCATCTGGCGACAACGACCTTCCACCTTGCCGATGTCATCATGCCACCTTGCGGTTGACGGAATAGTAAATGATGGTTGTAAACTGGAGTAACTGCGGCTGCGACGACAGGCCAGGGAAGCTTAAATCGACTTTACAATGGACGATTGTCGCCAGTGTCCCTTCGCAAACTCCCGACGGTCTTATAAACGAGGATCCTGCAAAGCCGAGGGCTTTATACCAAAATAGGAATATTCCCTTCCTTCAGCCTGGATACCGGCTTAGATCCTTAAGGTTGATCCACACTGGCGACCAGTCTGAAAGCTCGCTCAAACTCTCCCCCCAGCACTATGCAGCCTATGATTTTAACGTCAAACCAAAGTCCAGCCAGTGAATGCACTGGCGCCATGGTATATTCGGTGCTTTGGAAGTGCGGCTTAAGGCCGGTCGATCAGATCCAACCCCCGAAAATTCAACGTTAAAGCTCTGGGAATTTTGAAGAATGAGTTTCTCAACCCCGATGTTAAAGCGTCGCTACGCGCGTACGCGCCCTAAGCAAGCTGTTAATGCCTTGGAACAAGGTTAAAAAGGTGACGGCATCTGGTTAGGGGATGAAAGGGAGCGAAATCATATAAGGGTGGATCGTACAGTCGGGTTTAGCTACTTAAGACTGCTAATTTGTTTAACGCATAAAAACAAAAATAAGGGTAAGTTTAATTTAATTCCTTTGTATTTTAATACAACCCCTATATTAATATTATACATTTTACGTTATATTTCATTCAACGATACAAAATCCACTTTCGTAATTACAATATCAACCCTCTATAGAATTTATACCTCCCCTTATCAGTACTTAATATACATATCACTTATTGTTACCATATAGGTATACATAGTAATGTAAATATTGAATGGGTGCATTCACAATGCTTAAGCAGCGGCGACTACAGAAAAGCTTACTATAGAATTTACCTCTGGTAAAGCCGAGAATCGATAGAGGAAATTTTTCGTGTTGCCAATATTTTGCAATATATTTTTTTTTATTGTCGTGGTACTCGAGTCATTAAACGTAAAGTAAAAAAAGATCGGTGCATCCTTGTATAAACAGTAGTGCATGTGCAACCGGAAGTCATTCGTGCGATTCAGTAAAAATCCCTTCCGACAATAGTACGTCAGACCTATCAACAGATGTCGCGAAGCGTACAAATATTTGCATATACAAAATGCCAGAAAGTCAGGATGGGAATTGATTCGTGATTCCGAGTACACTGTATGTATTGAAAAATTGATATATATAAATATTTACATAAATGAAGAAATTTTATGTAACTGTCAGTCGACTCGAAGTGTCCTCAGACTCAGACATGAATTTTGCCTCGATCTAAGGATATATAGTACCAGACGCCGCCACCGGCGTCGCCACTCTATAAGACCAAGTAAAAATCGCAATCGCGCAAATGGCTGTAAATTAGATTTTCGCCTTGCCTAAATGCAATTTCGTCGTCGAAGAGGTTAGAATATACGTTTTACGATGTCCCTGGCACTTTGCTCCCTCAAGACTTTCAGCATTGCATCCAGACTTCTTTGCTACTCGTTTCCGCCATCCTCCCCTCGGTCCATCCACTGTTCTCTCTGAGCTCCTACCGTTTGGCAATCGTTCCACCTTTGACTCGGCGCATTCCTCGCTTCGTAGTCGAGCGATTCTTTATCTACGCGTAGACTCTATATCTGTGAAATCGAATGGAATTGGAAATCTACGATGTCAGTGGCCGCCTAGCGGATAGTGAACGAATTAAAAGCTGATTTCATGCCGTTAGCTAGGGGAAAAAAATGTACGGAGGGAAAGAGGACGAGAGAGAGAACATTATTTAGCAGTGGAGGGAAGAGAGAGGCAGAAAGAGTGAAAAAGACAAAGAATAAGGTAACTCTAGACAGTCTGATATTAAAAAAAAACGACCCTTACTTACCGGAAGGTGTTCGACCCTCAACTGAAAAAAAAAAATTAAAAAAGGGATGACTATGAATCGAGGGTGAGATCGATGGGGTGACATAAGAGGAAGAGGTGAACTTAAGGGTAGGAAATGCTGCGCCAGTGACAGGTATTACAGAGGCCGTCGAACTCAACGTCTAACCTGACAACCTTCGTGTAAAAGAATCCCAGTAATTGATCAATAAAACGGAGACGAGCATTCAGCGTCGTTAAAGTCATACTCGTTAAAAAGATGCGACATCCTGGATACGGTCCAGGTATTAAAAATACGCTTGGGTAGTCATGCCGGGAGCAGGGAAAATGATATTTATTGCGGCAACGACGCCATAGTTATCGCCCAATGGAAGAAACAACAAAGCGGCGGTTCGATTATCATTTGCTGAAACAGATATACAATTTCCCCGTCGTTCCTCTGTTTCTTTTTCAACGGCTTTAACAGTCACTGCCATCCTGCGGGCAACCGCTCTGCAGTCTCTCACTTAATTCTGATTGCATTGCTCGGCCGATAGAGGCGCCACCGTAGCGTTCCTTGTTCCTCGGCGAAAATGGACGCTGAAACGAGACACTGTTACGGTCGCGTCGTTATTCCAGAGTTTTCCACTTTGGAGAGACTCGTTATTTTACGCGAGAAAAGTGCACGGACGAGAGACGTGAAACAGGCTGGAGATCTGGAACGACGGAGAAGACAGGAATTGGCTGAAGAATTGGGATATATCACGAATTTCAGGTAAGTCAAATTTTCGTCAGCCGTTTAACGAAATTATGAGAATATTTGAGCGGGCAGGAAATACGAAGTATTAACGTCGTCACTGTGACACTGTGTTATGCCGATGCCATAGTGGCTACGCTCGTTTTCTTTTTGGCGGGTAATTCAAAGCGTGAGGTGAAAAGGTGTATTTTCCGGACTCGAGAGGGGAAAGAGACAGAGCGATGAAAAAAAAAAAGAAAAGAAGAGACGAGGCTAGTAAAAGCGAGAGATCCCATGCATATTTTTCCATTTCCAGGAGCTACGCAACACGCTACCTAGGAAAAATATTTTCTTTAAAAGCAGGGAAAACGCGGGAGGCGTCCCGACGCTGAAGAAAACGTTGCTACTTTATGGGTAAAGAAATAGAAACCGGGGAAGAATGTACGAGAGTTACGGGGACCCCTAAAATGATCTTATGGAAATATTTTCACGTTCCTTTGTCTTTACTCAAGCCCTATCCCCCCCCCCCATGGCTATCCAAATTTACATTTAACCCTTTTTACTTTCTCGTCCCTCGTTATTTATTCATGCGGAGCAAACACAACGGGCTGCAGGGATGATTATTTCAATTAAAATTTTCAGTTTTCCGAATTCTCGGCTGTACCGATAAAGTTGTTCGACAAAAACGATACCACGAAAATACAACGTGCAATTCACTCGTTACTGCACAATGCTCGGAAATTGACTGTAATACGATTGAATTATTAATACGAACGCACGTTAATTGGTAATGCATTCGTTCACTAATTAATTCGGAAAACCAGAGCGATATTCCGTAATCTATCGTGGCGGATGAATTACCGAACGAAGTCACTGCGTGGTCCTAGTTTGCGAATTACAAGAGAGACTTTCTCTTTTTTACTCTTTCTCTCTCTCTCTCTCTCTCGCACTCGTGTGTCGAACCGGCGTGCAAACACGCTAACAGGTTACTGCGCAAACGAATCAATAGGCCAACCAACGATTTTAAAGGTGCACCCCGACAAAAGGCGATCCCGGCACAGGACTGAAAATCGCCTACTTTCTTTTTCTTTCTCTCTCTCTCGCACATTCATTCTCTCTGTCTCTTTCTTTTTTTCTATCTCTCTCCGTCGTCAATGAAATCGCTCCCTGGATACCTGATTCTTCCAACGTCGAAATTCGATTTAGCGAATCTTTCGTAATAGCACGATGCGCGCACTCGGGGCCCCATTTTATTAAAGGAGTGAATCAACCCTTGAGTCCCATTTTATGGGCCTGTCGATCTGCTGATCAATCGCCTGCTTAAAAAGCTTGGCTAATGTACAAGGCTGGATACGCGTAAGTATTGTTGTCGAATGAAAATCTATGAGCACCACGTGGATTTTGGGTCAAGTGACTGACGAGCCCTTCGAAACCCAAAAATCCTGACCAACCTTCGAAAACTTTGTGCCTACAGAATTTTACCGGGTGCGTGACGTTAACGGTTGGTAAGCATGTATCAAGGGTGGGAAATGAAGAGTGAAAAAAAATTTTTTATATAAAAATTTTTTTTTTACTGTTACAAACTGTACGGGTCACTTTTTTAGGCTGTTATACCCGTCCACCCCTAACGGGCTGTCGACGAAATTAAAATGCCCAAAACTGTTCCAAGGCAACCCTTGTTCGAACAGCCTCCATTCAATTGGCGCCTCTTCCTCGAGCTCGTACTTAGGAGTCACCCTTTTAGCCCTTCGCTCTTCGAAAAGCTAGTATCGGTATAGTCATAGCTTCAACCCCTATCTCTAACCCACCCCTAGCACCCCACGCATCATCCCCTCGAATTCCCATCCGAATTCAAACTTCTTAGCGCTTCCTGACTTTAGTAGGATTTCAGCCCTCTCCCCAATGTGGACCCCTGCTCCTCCGATATATATTCCAAAGATTTTGAGTGTTGCCAACAAAAAGAAAAAAAAAATTCCCCAACTTAACACTTATGTCCAAGACCCTCGAGAATCATCCCCCTCTATACCATCTCCAATATAGTTCTCTCCCTTACCCGGTATCGAATACAAGGGTTGCACGAATCGATTTCAACAATGATCAAGAAGGACGAAACTGTAATGGGTGTTGAGGCAGGTCGTAAATCTAAATACCCCAATCTGTGCACGTGTCCATGCATCATCCCTTAGCGGCTGTAACTATCCACTTTGACACTTACGCAAAAGTGTAGTGACTGCAATTTCCAGTTTCCAACTAAGGGCTTGTTATTATTATTTGACCCGTAAGATAAATGCTACTCACTTATGGCCACGCAGACTCTCCAGAGACCGCTGTAAGTGACCTTACTGTCAGGGTCAGCTGAGACGTTGGCAGTCGCCGCCTTTGGCAGCTTCTCCTCGGTCAACAACCACTCGCCGGTCGTAATGGCGACTGTGACGACGACCAGGGACAAGACGGCTGAAAGACCGGAAGTGATGCCGAGACCACCGGTACCACTAGCGCCATCACCGTTACTGCCGGAATTAGCACTGCTACTGGTACCGGTACCATTTCCGCTGGCACCGATACAACAACAGCAACAAGACATCACGAGTTACTTTCTTGCATTATAACGAGTTTTTGTATTACACGTCCCTGTTTCACCCTTGAAATGGGATTTTCAAGGTTCTTTTTTTTTTTTTCAAAAATTTTTTTTACACAGGCTATTTTTTTATTTCACACGACACTGACCTTTCTTGTTATTCGCGGAGGTACGTCGAGAATGAACGATTTCTGTTAGAACTGACGAAATTTTGACGATTGAAATTATTTTGGATTTATTGAATTTTCAAAAATCCCGAAAAGGACGTACGCAGCTCGAACGACGAATCGAGTTTGACATTAAAGTCGATGAAGCCCCAGTCCCTTGATGGTGAATTATTGAGTTTTAATTAGCGTCGGTACTTCGATGGAATTTTCTTGAAAATATTCCAGACGTAACGAGGCCATCGACGACAAGGACGATGATGATGAGGATGCCAACGAGCCAATTAAATCAACAGTGGCGCAAGGTTGGCTATATGCGTTCCGATGAACTTCAGTCCCGTCATGTGGGTCTCAGTGGGAAATCTGAAAAAGAAAGTTTCGACATTAGACTCGACGTGGCCAAGTTGAAGGAGGGTCGAAAAAAATGAAAATATGGTATAAAGAAATTTGTGAATTTGAAAAGTGACGCTCGAAGTTAAAACTTTACAGCACTTTTCACTTTTGGCTGCCATATGAAAAATGGCGAGAAAGGGTGGGTAGGTCATATCGCGCGCACGGTAAATCACGAGAGTAGCCGAAGCTGATAATGTCAAATTATAAGCGTACGTAGAATTATTATTTATTTTTATTTTTGAAAATTACTTCGAGTCAGTTTTTGACAAAGTCAAAAATTCTAGAGCCAGGAGAGACGAGGAGTGAAAGGAAAAGAGAAAAATAAATAAATTTAACTTTTAATACGTTCGTATAAATTTTACGAACTTTCTATTAGCGTAATCCGCGCAGACTCGCGTCGAGGACTCCCTATCTCGACTTTTCATCCAGTATTACAGCTTCGTTGGACCAATCCTCAATCTTCTTCGCTCTCTATCTTTTTTTTACTCTCTCTTTTTCTCCATCCCCTTTCTCTCTGTCTGCGCTTTCTCTTCTCTCCTCGCTGCCAATTCTTAACCCGAACCACTCTTATCCTATGGGATTATCGAGACTTAAGCCCCCCCCCCGAGCTCGAGATCAACCCAGCCTGTAAAGTGAACTCGATAGTAAAGAAAGAGTAGAAGAAAAATAAGAAAACGAAATCCACGCGGCAACCTTCCATGAACCTCCTACCGACTGCACACAAATTCAAAAGATCCTTTTACTTAGTCCCGCTGAGTCTTAGAAACTTTTCGTAACGTAGTTAGGATATAGAAAAAAAAGAAAAAAAAAAATTCTTTAGCTTTCATAAGAACCAGATAAAATTATTAGGATCTTACTCAAAGCTCCTATGCACTCTTCGAACGTCATTCTGCGATATCTGCATAAAAAGTTAGCGAGACCGAAAGTTCAAAATCCGAAAGTCAAATTCAACGAACTCTGCCTGCTCTCTAGAGTCGTGTCAAAATTCCAAAATATTTCAAAAAACGCAAAGAAAAAAAATCAGACGCATTTACGTCGCGAGTCAAACCTCGTGTCTTGTTACATAAAAAGAAATTCTTAAGACTCAAAAAGTTATTCAAAAACAGTATATACCTTAATCATAAAATTCCAAAAATATTTTTTGAATTTTAAACCTCATTCCACACCAGGTCATATTTTGACTCCCACAAATTTTCTAGCATAATCGATTCTCATCTCTCCCAGTTGCCTACGTCAAATGGACCCCCCCCCCCCCTCCTCCTACTCCTCCTCCTCCTACTCCCAGATCCTGACGAAATGACAAACGACAAATACGGAATCCCGTGTAAAATTATCAGGGCAGAGAGATAAGCGCAATCGATTAGTTTTGCAAGAAAAGCTAATCTACGGGATAAACGAGCGAACATCGGAGGGTGGCGCAGGACATCGTGACCCGCTCGATAAACTATTGTCAAGGGATTCCGCATCCGGCCAGCTCAACAGAGATGGACAAAATTTAATCCAGCTACTTAGGAATGCGTTTACTATTAATAAAACTGTTATCATATCGAATACCATGGCAACCGTTAAGACCACGGACGCTCTGTGTGCTGTGCAACGGAATCCAGGGGGTGTCAAGGGGTGGCCGGAAAGTGTTACTCTGGCTGGAGACCGAAGAAGAGTGAACAGACTGAGAGGCTGCGGCTCGCTGGGAAACTCAACAGGTGATTAAAATATTAACTGAAACTTGCCAACTGCACATTTTGCTAAGCGACTATTGAATAAAATTCTTTCCGCGATGTTGGTAACATTTCTTAAGTATTTTTATTCTTAGCACGAGATCATTTTTTTTTTTTACTCTGAGAAAAATCTTATAGACACGTTACAAACATTCGCGGTTATTCGTGACAAACGAATCAGCTGAAGTTGGCCGCAAATGGATATTTTCATTGCTCCGAGCAGTGGTGGCAAATTAAAAAAAAAATTAAAGTTTTTGTCGTAACGTCATTGACATCGTAAGCTTCATATATTTTTGTTCATTCAACAAGGTAACATATATATACATTTATTCAACATGCCTCCATTAACGAAATCTTGGATTCGCATCCAACTTCAGTTGGTACGCTTGTCGTGAATAACTCTGTACACTTTACGTAGAGGAATTGTAGAAACCAGTGAAAATGGTTAATTAATGAAAATTCCATTACGTACCGAGAAACGCACGTATCAGGTTTTCACTTTATAAAAAAAAAAAAATAACTATATTTCCTGCACGCGTAAATTTTTCTATTGTCATTTTGTCTTTTTTTCCTCAGTAGCAACAACCGAAACCTTCGCTGCACGCTCGGTGCATTTTCCATGTCGCATCCGGTGGGACCCGAAGTCCTGGACACGTACGGAACATTGTCCGAGGCATAAAATAAAACAACGAGCAGTTCACCAGCCCTGAATTATTTTCAATGGTGACGTTCCCACCTCTAATGGAATTTCGATTTTAATTACGATAACGTATCAAACCGAATTACAGGCTTTTCTCGTCGCTTCCCCTACTTCCGGTTCTCTACTGATCCGACATTACAGGAAGTCCGAATAACGTATCCAGGGGTCCTTCGACCAGTTTCCGGATGGGCTGTGAATCCTCGAAGCGACGAGAAAGAAACACGATTCTCTCCAGCGATAATGGGAAGCGATAAAAAAAAAGAGATTGCATCGATTGTCCAAGGGCTATTCTTCGTAAGGAACTCTGGTGAGAGAAAAAGGAACTGAGCTAAAGGACAGAGCCGAGTAAAAGTGGAGGTACGGAACTGCCATTGGAATATCGAGAAACTCCCTAGGGCTAGAAAAAAAAAAAGTAAAGGGAAACCGTAAAGAAGTCCTTGGCGGTAGATCGAAATATGAGGTCGGTTTGAATATTTGTTTAAAGCGAAACAATTGGCAAAAATCGTATGCGTGTAAATACATAGGTATAACGCGCACGGTATTATTCCATCGGAGAAAATACAAAGCAAGCAAAGCCATTTCATTAGGATCCCAGATATACATACCCAGTGTCCATTTTATCTTCGATCACTATTTTTCATTCGTCCGAATCTCGTTCCGCAATCTGTTTACCTGTTCTCGGGCTGTTACGTAACATACGATTTGACCTCCATTATCATCTTATCATACCTTTACTTGGCTTTAGCCTCAATAGGCCTCGTCATCGAATTCCACAGCGTTTCTCGCTGTCCCCAGTTCCCCGGAGGCTAATAAAACAAATCAACCAGCAGAGCAAATCGTTTCCCCCGGAGCTCCTCGTTAAAGAATTACGGTCGCGGGAGGCTCTTCTGCTCGGTATTTTTCTTTACTTTTTTTTCTCTCTCTCTCTCTCTTTCAGCTACGGTAGGAAAACGTGGGAACGAGACGGGACAGCAGCAAGACGACGCCGGGCGTCGTTATGGTTTCTATGGGAAACTTACGATAGAGATACTCGGGTAGAATTATTATCATCATCGAATGGTACCTGCTTCGGGTATGTGAAATTATTCGATATTTTTATTTCATAATTATGAAAACGACTTGGAGAGACTTCCGGTATTTTTTTTTTACCAAGTTGCCGTTACGTAACGAAAATGACAATGTCGCTGGAGCATCAAAAATTTTACTGAAATAAACTGATGACCTTTTTGCGTCTGGATGCATTTTCTTCGTCTGATACTATCAGTGTCTTGAACTGAAATATATATATATATATTACAGCTGTAGCTGATAGTAAGAAAGCTCCCAACCATCTTCTCTCTCGTCTTCCTTGTGCTTCGGGTATGTGAAATTATTCGGTATTTTTATTTCATAATTATGAAAACGACTTGGAGAGACTTCCGGTATTTTTTTTTTTTTTTTACCAAGTTGCCGTTACGTAACGAAAATGACAATGTCGCTGGAGCATCAAAAATTTTACTGAAATAAACTGATGACCTTTTTGCGTCTGGATGCATTTTCTTCGTCTGATACTATCAGTGTCTTGAACTGAAATATATATATATATATTACAGCTGTAGCTGATAGTAAGAAAGCTCCCAACCATCTTCTCTCTCGTCTTCCTTATGCTTCCCTGAACTTTCCCAGCAGCTTCCCGTTTTATTCCCTGTACCGTTCAATTTCTTTGCCAGCTTCTGCGGCTTACGAGGCTCCAATAGACGTCAAAGTAAGGGAGGATTCTTAGGTTTGTATAAAGGAAGCGACGCCAGCGCCACGCCTTTGTATCATATCTAGTGGCTTTTATTAGCTGTGTAAAAAGCATCGGGTGGGTCCGGGCGAAGACGACTGCAATTTTTGGACGAGTTGAATGGCGCGTAAAAAACGCTGTATTTCATATGATGTTATAATCGGCATTTAAGGTTATCGCCATGACGTATATGATAGGGTGGAATTTTGCGAAATTCATATTTCAAAGAGAAAAAGTTATGGCTCTTTTTCTGTACAGCTCTGATGGCTCTTTTTCTGTACAGGCATGCTACGTTATTGTTAAATGTAGCGTCGCGTGCCGTAAAAAAATTTTTTTTTTTTTTCAATTCAAAATCACAATTGCCAGTACCGATAAAAGTTTGGTATTTAAAAAATAATCCAGTGAAATTCACTCTTGGAGTTCTCTGGCTGTCCCTATCATTTTATCTACGTGTATATATATAGCTGCATAGGGAGAGGGTGGAATCCAGTCGACGTTAAAAAGGTCGATAACCCTTTTGTCATTCCGAGCAACGAAATGGCCACTGATTAAACTGTGACTGGGAAAACGAAAGAATTTTCAGTAAAATTTGAGTTCTTACCCACGCAGTAACGATAGATCGTGACGTGAAATATGAAAAAAAAAAAATATGCACACTGATAACAAGTAGTTGACATAAAGAAGAAATCAAATTTGACTTGTAGCGATACCAAAATGCCAAATTTTGGTTAATTATGTAAAAAAATAGGAATACGAAAAAAAAAAAAGGTTCGTGTCCGTGCTAACCTTAGCTATTTGTTAAGAGTCCCATAACTGCGTGAAAAATGAGACAAGAGCATAGCGAAAAGATTATTCGTAGGATACTGGAACATATATATTTTTCAGCTACACCATGAATAATTGTACACAGTGTATACTGCCGTGACAGAACCAAAAATATTTGCCATCAGCAGATTTATGTTATCCCATTTTGCTTTGAAATGGACTATTTGTCTGAGAGGTATAAAAAAAAATAAATCGTAGATATTAAAGTGAAAATAAAATAGCCAAAGGAACTAGATGGCCCCTAGGGATATTTCTGTTTTAACTATAGCCGTCCACAGGAGTGACGACGAGTTCGTAAAGACCCAGGATTTTCAAAGTTATTTACGAGCACCGAATCTCCTCCTCCCGGTACCTCCAGTCCATCCTTTTCCTAACTATGATTTGCGTGATATCCTGTTATTTTATGCGTCCGATATTACAAGTCCGGAGTGCGAGAAAGTTGCCGGTTGATCTATGGCGGTCGCCATTAATCTGGCCGATGCTAGCCGAGTAGACCCGAGCGGACAGCGGGTGCGCTCAAAGCCGTGAATTCCTCAGCGTGGAAAGAGAAAGGAGAAAGAAAAAAAGATAGAGAAAAAGAATGAAGATAAAGTGGCAGCGAGTGCGGGGTTGGGATTGCATTTTTACAAGGGATGACACCGGAAATCTAATGGAGCCCCGTATAATCGCATTTAAGTTCGGTTAATGTTACGTGACTCATAGGTGGCTCATACGACACTTTGTACAGATATATTTGAGATTCGTTATGGAAATTTATCATCCCTTAAAAATTCAACCCTTATTAGGAATTATACGGAAATTGATCATCCATACATTTATATATATATATATATGTGTGTGAGCCGCATCGCGACCCTTAAAACGAAAATTTAACGTTATTTCCCGAGTGCCTATACGCTACCCTTAATAACCACCCTTAGTATTCAAAGTCGTCTTAGCTATTCTATACAGACGCCCAGCTCGTAATTGAGAACGAAAACAGCAGCAATTTGGATAACGAAGCGTCAATCTCTAAGAGCTACCGATTTCGTGCAGCCCGAGCTGTAAAAAGGAATTTCGGTCTCGGTAGGTGCGTTATTCGAACTTAATTGCAATCAATCCCGGTCCCTCATTAACAGCCACCACTGTTAGGAGAGAAGCTTTATTAAATTATAAACGGGCCAGTCTTTGCCGGGCGGCTGTGAAAGGAATACAGGATTCACAAAGCTTAATTACGATTTATATGCAATGCGCGACGTCTCCCCTGCTCATTAAATCAGATATCCACCTATACACCTATTTACTGTCTACCGTAGGTGCCAGTACGAGAATCACTGTATCTAGCAATTACTGTAACACGATTCGTAATCATTTCGGCTTCTACGTGGGATAATTCGAAGCTCATAATATCGTCAAATGACAAACGAGCCGATTGACAGGTGAAAAATTGAAAAACGATTTATCTGCGTGCAAAAGTATCAGGTCTTGATTTATTGATTATTTCAAAAAAAAATTAATGGAATTCGAGTTATAATAAATTTAGTAAAAAATTCACAAAATGTGTCCCGTTTTATGTTTACGCGATATTTTGCGTCGTGATTAAGGCCAGAGACGCCTAGCGTCGGCGTCTGAAGTTGCACCGGTTCCTTTTTGATTAAAAAAAAAAAGGTACATTTTCGACGCGTTAAATTTTGTAACAAAAATGTCAACGTTCGTGCAGAATTTTTTTTTTTCGTCGTTAATGTCATTCCGGGACACTGCACAGATTTTCTTACAGTTTTTTTTGTTTTTTTTTCAAAAGCGTCGTAAGCAGTTTTTTTTTCATACGAGTTGACGACGTCGTTTTGTATCTATGAATTTTAATTTCGCTTCCTTCCCTCTTATCGTTATTTTTACTTTAATTTTCCGTCCCACCAGACACGTCGATTTTCTTCACGGCTTCGACTTCCGGATTTCGTCTGTTATCATTTCTTAGGAAATAATGAGTTTACGTAATTCTGTGACCTTTGACCTTCCTACGCTCGATTTCTTCGCTCCAGTCAAAATCTTAACCCTTTTTACGTGCTTTGCGTGAGGAAAGACTCGAACGGAGCAGGAAATATTTACTGAATATTTTCGAAATTCTTTTGAATCTAAGATTTATACGTCAACAGCTTATAAAAAAAAAAAAATGTATAAAAAATCGATCCAATTCACGTGTAGCTTGGAGTAATAGGCAATTATTGAGAATAATCGAATTTTTTTTTTTTTTATTGAATTTAATCAACCGTTACAATTAGTTCCGATATCAGCATCAAATAACGAAGCTATTTTACGTCCTGAAAGAAATATCAGCTACGATAATTATTTTATTTATGTTCGAGAATCTCATCGATTTCCTGCCGTTGCTCTTGAAGATATTGAAGAAAAGATAGCGAGAGTCAAAAATCGTATTTTTTTCATTGAAAACTTTGCAAATCGCTGTCAATAAGTTTTAAGGCGAAATGTTTTATTTTCTTCGATAGGAACAATTTTAGGTTAATACAAATTTACTACTCATTTACGATCCAAGGTACGTGAAGTCGAATTTAATATATCTATATATATATATACCTAGTTTAAATATTTCATACGCGTTTCTATGTTAAACAATGCTGTAAATTTCATAAAATTTTTAACAGCATAATTGGAGCTCATTAACGACAAACGAACAATCTCATTAGCATTTCCAACCCTTCCACAATTTATCATTTGATCTTCCCATCTGTAAAATCCATCTCTCTTGTCTCTGCACAAAAAAGATAACAGCGTCTCAAAATCCTACAACCCTTAATTTCAAAGGAGAAAAAAAGACTAGCAAACTGACAAAATTCTCTCTGGCTCATTACGAACAATTATTTACACCAGAACTTCGGTTATCCGAGCAGCTTCCGAAGTGATGATCTCGCGCTTTCATCCGAGTAAACAAGACAAAGGGTGGTCCAGTGTTAAAATTTGCAATTGCCACTAGATTTTTTGCCAAAAGTGAATAAATTTACATTGATCTCCATCCATTTTAAATTATTCGAACTTATCGATTACACGAACACCCCTGTCCCCTTAATATACATGATCGACGTTTTACTGTGAGTGAAAATTTTCAAAATTTTCAAAAGTCAAAATAAGCTCCAAAATCTGACTGAACGCTGGTAAAGATGTCGATATAAATTGATATTCTGCTTAAACGAAGATAAGGATGAAGATTTTGAAAAAATTTTTTATTCGAATCCAAGCGAATTTCATATATAATTTTATCCTTTCGCGCTGCATGTAACGGGTGGCAATGGAAAAATTAATCGTTTGCAAGAATTCTTTAGGAATTTCGTATCTAGTCGGGTTCAGTACCCGATGTGAAATTCCAACAGTGCGCATTCTCTCTTGCGAATGGGGTGAGAATGAGACAATGAGAAAATACGAGAGTGAAAATAAAAGTAAGATGGTACAGACTCGTTCGCCCCAACTCGCGCACTTATAATTCGAGCAACTAAATTACATAGCGAAATGTAGTTAATATTAAAGTTCAAGAATTTACGGAGAGACCAAAAGTCTACTGGTATTATAAATTTGCGTAATCAACTGGTACTGGTAATTAATTAAATTACAAGAGCGATATAGTCTTGAGTATACTTGGATTTTCATCCGATAATATTGAAAATTCTTATATATATTTCCTTTTCATTCTGACTTCACGTGCAAGTGGATTCCTTGCACTTTATCTGATTACGTTTATTGTCCTAGATTCATTTTATT
>JARQSV010000393.1:971238-985613 GCA_030142285.1 Calameuta idolon
GTCTCTCTCTCTCTCTTGGCTTTCTGAGGTGACACAATGGCCATGGATGTTTGACTCGGTCGGTAAAGAAAATTCCACAGGCCGAAAACTACCGTCACAGTCAGGTTACCGACGGTGAAGATTCCTTTGATAGATACTTTTCACGGTGGAATACAATTTCTGAACCGAGGCTCTTTGTAATGGACGTACAAAGGCGTCGGGACGCCGATCCATATATCGATGTCCCGGTCAATTTCCGATCCGTTCTTGGTTATCCTTTTATTAAAAAGGAAAACTGGAGACTCGAGCAATTCCCTAGGTAGTTCCTTTCGTATTGAAGAATACACTTTGGCGACGCCTTCCTATACTCCGTAGCGACGCCCGACGATACATCACAAGACGTCGTCCTGGCTATCTTATTCCTTTGTCCTGGCCAGGATACCGTCACGCCAGCTTCCCTGGAATCTATAAGAACGACTGGAGATTACGTTGTCAAGATTTTCAACGTGCATCCAACAAATTCATACCAGTCCTACGATCGGATGACTCCGAAGTCGCTTCCGATTTTGTGCGGATTGGCTGACTTTTTCCCCGAGTACTTCCCCGTGTTTCTCTCGCTCGAGCGCACTGAAAATATTTAGAATTATTCCCTTGAGACTTCGTGGCACTTCTCAGACATACGAAATCATTTGTTGCTTCTTGTACGTTCAGTCGCAAAGTGGGGCCGAAGCTCGTGACGCTTCCGCCATTAAACGTACCGACCTACCAGGACGCTTACGTCTTTTGAGTAAAAAGCACGTGAATTTCCGTAAACGTACTTAAAATGAGACGCGAGTAAAGCACAGTGCTTCCTGTGTACCCAAAGTCTGCTTTAGTCTATGGACTTTTTGCTTGTCATAAATGCAAAAGCTCATCGCAGCCTATACTACGTGTGCACTTGTATATCACATTTATTTAACATAGAAAAAGCTTTGTTACTCGACTGTGCTTTCGGCGACAAAGAGCTAAGCTGCGTATGTGCTTGGATGGAAACCAGTGAATGCACTCGCTTCTACGTCCGTGTACTAAGTTACCTGTGCGTAGAATGTTGTAACCGTCGGAGTAAGAAAAGTCCATATATGCATGTGACGAAACGGAATGAAAAATTGCCTGACTGCCGTTTCCATTGGAATTCGAGCAAGTTTCAATCAGCAAAATCGACATTTTGCATACTCGAACGCAATAACGAGGCACCGTTTACGTGGACGTCGTGTCAGTCACGAGCATCGATAACCCAACCCAACAATGCGCCATTTTTTATTCTCACTCGCGCATTTCCATCGTACGAAATACAATGATCTCGATGAAATATATCGATAACGCATATATCCATCATGGCGCACACTGTAGGGTTAAATAATTCGACACAGCCGGCGCTCCTATATCTAATTATAACGAAGCTCCGATATACGTCGATCACCATCTATCTTTATAGTCTTGAAGTACGTCAATAATAGCCATCTTGGATCTGTTCAAACCCGTCCGTCCTCTCGCCGTACGATGACTCATTGATAAACGTGACGTCACTAGTTCTTCGCAAACGTCATTGAAGGATGACGTACCAGGTTCTGTGCGGCGCAATGCAGATGTCGCCCCGGTAGAATTCTCTCGAATATTACTGCCCCGAATAAATGGTTATTTTAAAAACTGATAATCAGAAGAATTGAGTCTCAAAATAATCTCACAGCATCCCTCCCCTTCTTTCTCATTTAATCTTTTTTCAGATCCTTCTCCTCCTTTGACATTTCAGCATCCATAGGCGACCTTTTCCCCGCGTCATATTCCTCTCTCTCTCTCTGTCTCTCCCTACTAAAACAACAGTTCCTCTCCAAGTCCATAATAGCCTTTTCTACAAGCACTCTAGCACTGAACTCACCAAAGCACGTATCCGTATATCAAGAGACACATAACACAGACCCATATGCCCCCACTCGGCTGTGCATATACTATAGCGTGGCCATTCGCGTGGCTCCCATAATCCGTATTCCCGCTCAGTAGTCTATAACGGACTATAGACACGATCGCCGTGACGTAGTTCTCTCACACTCTCTCGGCTTCCATCTTTCTTTTTCTCACTCTCCCTCTCTCTTTCCATCTCGTATTTCGCAGTCGCTACTCTCCTCGTTTCTCCATCGTGAAACCGTGACCTTCCCTCTCCTTCGTAGCTACATACGCACGGGCCTGTCGGTAGCCATGCTGAATTTCACCAGCCAACTGCCTCAGTGTCACAGTAACTTTGCTGTAGGATAGATCATCGCTCGGACGCTAAGGTACGTACGTGCTAACGTAATCGCGAGTTTAATATTCTTCGAGTTACACTTCGACGCTCGCTGTCACAGGACGTGTCAGCCATTTTGACAACTTGTTAGCACCGTCTGATAATTTATTGAGTAAACGTTCGGTACGATCCTATTTTCTAAGGAACTGTTTGTGCGTTTAGTTTCTTCAAATTTTACGTAGTGTTTACGCCACGGCGTCACGTCTCCCAACCGTCATGCATTGCGATCTGCCAGTAGCGTATCTAGATTGCTGCGCGTGTCCTTTATTTGTTGTGCTCTAGTTTCTGGCAGTCGAGCTGTATCGTAGTTTATAATTTTTCTTGACACTTTTGACAGCCTTGGATTTTTGTTATTTACTTCCATTACGATAGAGCTTCTCTGTTGTTCTGCAATTTTATTATTCAATATTTGTGCAGCGACGGTGCAAATTTTCATGCTGTTTTCGTAACACGAATCCATGTTTCTTTTCTGATTGCGTCGTGAACTATATTCTCACGTTCATCTCTATTTATAGCTTCGTATTCCATGAAATGTTTTTTTTTTAAGAATCTCCCCTTTCGACGATCGTAAATGCGGACTTATTTTTCCCACATGGTCGCGATAGTTTTCTCATCGTGAATCGCGTCGCTTATCGTCAGTCAGGCTTGAGGAAGTAAAAATTCTTTGCTAATCAAATAGCGAAAGATGAATGATTAATCATTCTTCAGTCAGCATTGCTCTTGGGTACTCACAGTGGATTTCAATTCCCCCCCCCCGGAAGTCGTTGGACCTGGTGGCCTTTTGTTGAAAGCTACATACGTCACTGGCCTCCACTTTGTTATTATAACATAACATAACTCTCGTACCATTGATGCTTATCGTACTGTTATCATTCTGTAACAATAATATTTATCAAAATTCAATCGAACATCGATACCAACTAATGAAACACAGTTAAGAGAATTGATTTTCTGTACTTTAACTCTTCTTTTTTTTCCCCTTCATTTACAGATGTTCTCGAGGACGCTAGGTAGCGTCGGGACGCTATTCCTGTTTGCTTTCTTGGCCGGCGCCACTGCCTACTCCAGTAAGTCTTCCCACGCTATCTCATATATAAAAATTCGAATATTCTCTCAACCCGGTAACTTAAAAAAAAAACCCGTTCGATCTCAATAGACGTACAAGCATTTCCAAACTTTGTATTTCCCAGCAGCGACTCGGTGGCTCTAGGGCGTTCCTAAATTTCTTGAAATACCCAACGAAACCACATAGTATTTTTTTAACGCGATAAAAGCGCGCAATTAACGGAATCCGACTTATGCGTTAATTAGCAAGAAAAAATTGTCCATCATTTCCACGTACTCGATTACGCGTAGTCACAATACCAATAGGAAAATTGTCTAGTTTGTTCGATGTAAAAAATAATCATATCCTGTTCTCTGTGACTAGGCACTACCTATAACACGTGACTTTAGAATCAACGCTATAACCACTGACAATTTTCATTATCCTTCTGTTATAATTATCATTGCGCAACAACACGCAACGATCCTTCCTCGACGAAACGCGTCTTCTTCCTCTTGACGGAGTCAGGACGAATATTAAATTGAATTTAAATCCACGCATTAGTCAGCGTCGGTACTAGATTACTTTGTCCTAGGCTTAAACAAGGTACGTTTTCATTTGTGTCCCAAGTAGGTACGTAATATGCTTAGCCTCTACCCTACCATTCACACAAGTGCCTACTCAGGTGAGTGAGTAGGTACCTAATTGTTGTATTCATTAGCCACACCTCTTGAGGGATAATAAGAGTGTCGCCAGGAGGACGAGGAAGAAGAAAAAAATTGTTAAAGAGGTTCACCCGTAGTAAAGGGGATGACGACAGGGGGGACGATGGGGAGGACAATGACGTCGGTAACCAAACCGAACAGAACGACGCTGAACGGTTGGGTGCGGTGGTCAACGTGGTGGCGTCGATAATTGAAAATTGATGAGTTTATACCCGGGAACGTTCGAATAGAATTACGATTAGCTGCATTATGAGGTTTGGTCGTCATTCTGCAGGGGCAAACTTATACCGGTATATCGCCGAGGTTCGATCGATTTCATTATTTTTAGGGTCGACCTTCATATAAAATGGCTTACTCTATGGCTGTGTCCATATCTGTCTCGCCGTGGGGTCAACGATGCAGTATAAAGATATGGAGAGAGAGAAAAAAAAAAGAGTGGCATCCTCATCTTACTTAGTGTCCGGCAGGTTTATATCTGGCAATTTCTACGGAATACTTCGGAGTTATCTTGCACCGACCTTATATGCTTTACGGGAGGTTGAGTTACTTTTTTATTCGTTGATTTGGGAATTTTCCACCACCAAGTTCCTCTTCTGACCGATTTTGGAAATGCGCGCACGTTATATGGGTTTTGTATTGGCGAAAGAGATTTTAATCGAGGACGATTTCTCGCGACATTGAAGCTTTAGTGTTTATGGTCGTAATCGGCCGGGGTCAAGGTTGACGGGTTTGAGGAACGTTCTAAGCGATTATATCAGTGTTATACGAATTCGTAGTATGGACCTGATTCGAATGATCGATCTAATGATTTTATCTATCTCCTTTCAGAATATGGCAGAACCTGCAGCGATATTGGCTGTCTTAGTAATGAGGTTTGCGTCATGGCTGAAGATCCCTGCAATGGGTATAGTCAGGAATGCGGACGTTATCCAACTTGTAAGAGATCATCCGAATCTGGACGTGAGTATTTTTTTTTATTAAATTATCAGTGATCGATAAGTATTATATTATTGGTGAAGAGTGAAATTTTTTTAATCCGATTATTTTATCAATTTACAGAGCAAAGCTGTCAAACTATGATCTGTCCCAGTGGTCAGTACTGCAAGTCGCAGAACGGCAGAGCCACGTGTGTCAGCACGGTGCCCAATCAAGGTAAGTGTCAAAGATCAATGAAAATATGAATTTGCAATATTTATTCATTCGCTAACGGAAGTGACGAATCGATCGTTACCCGGAAAGACAAATGTTTTTTTTTTTCTTTTCTTTTCTTTTTCTCAATGGACTCTTTGGTGGATAATTCTGTTGGTTTCATTTCTTTGACTTCAATCAGCATTCTGCATTTTCTCAATGTCCAAGCACTGTGCTGCGCATGCACTTTGGCTGAAGTTTCATTTCTTTTATTTCTAATTTTCCAATTCGGTGTCGATAAGTGCACAGAATATAATTTCTGGGTCATCTGACACGGTCTAGATTATAAGGTATGGGATGGATACAGAAGCGAGATAAAAGGGTTAATTCTTAGGGCGATAGACGTTCGGGGTACAGATGAAGAAATAGAATCGATTATGTGATAGACATTTTTTTAGTATCAATCGCGTATTTTTTTTTTTAATAATTAAATTGGCTGTTAATTGGTGACCATTTTACATATCCTGGTGGATAATTCTGTTGGTTTCATTTCTTCGACTTCAATCAGCATTTTGCATTTTCTCAATGTCCAAGCACTGTGCTGCGCATGCACTTTGGCTGAAGTTTCATTTCTTTTATTTCTAATTTTCCAATTCGGTGTCGATAAGTGCACAGAATATAATTTCTGGGTCATCTGACACGGTCTAGATTATAAGGTATGGGATGGATACAGAAGCGAGATAAAAGGGTTAATTCTTAGGGCGATAGACGTTCGGGGTACAGATGAAGAAATAGAATCGATTATGTTATAGAAATTTTTTTAGTATCAATCCCGTATTTTTTTTTTTTTTTTTTTTATAATTAAATTGGCTGTTACTTGGTGACCATTGTACATGTCCTGGTGTTGGTATTCTGGAAAATTATGCATGCTCTGGTCTCGTTGGTATCTTTAGAAAAAAAAATTTGTTGTTAACTCAAACGCACGCCTACTTTACCTAATAGCTTCTGCTATCGCGTCGCCAGCATCCTCCAATCCATATTATTGATATTGGTTAAAGCGGGTAAACAATAAAAAAAAAAAACCCCAAAGTAAATGTGTATCCAAGCATTTTGTATTTGTGTCAACAAGCGCGTAACCGTGACGTTATATTTACCGTTTCAACGATTTTCGACAAATTAACGTTCATTCATTCATGAAAATCAATTGGCAATCGAATGAATCGCGACAAAACGTTTATTCGAGAGGAACGTGAATTCGCGCGAACACAGTGTATAACAAGGGACGGAGAGTGACTGGAGGTTGACTTTAAAGTCCAAAATTACTTCAGGGGTTGTATTCATGAAAAATGATTCCAATTAGAGCATTTGGTGTTTAAGTAAAAAAAAAAAAAAAGTCGAAATTTAAAAAAACACTGTCAATAATTCCAAAAAAAAATGGCAATTGATTACAGTTGATAAAAATATAGCCAACATTGAATAACTAAAATTTAATTGAAAAATCATCGGAGACACCTACCTAAATCCATTTCACTGCAAACACCCTATAGAAAACTCCGTAACTCCACGTTTCCTTCGTCCTCCTTACCCCCCGAGCCCAGTCCGATAAATTTTGATTACGCTCAGGGAACCGGAAGTCCGTTCCGTGCGCACTTTCACGTGCGCGAATAGACCGACGCGTTTGCACGCTTAATGCTATCGATAATAGACAGCCAGTGCGCGCGGGTGACGATAAGAATGACACGTGTGAAAGAAAAGCGACTCCTTTACCCAGAGCACGAAAAAAAAAAAAAAATTGCACGAGCACATAGTAGTGTAAACTTTGACACCTCCTTAGGTAAACCTTGACTGAATAAGATAAACGTCCCAGTGGCTGGACACCTAAAGGCTATGGTACCAGACCCTGGACGTAGGTGAGAAACCGTATTTCCATCTCCCTTGCACACTAGCCTTTACTGGTAATTGGTCCCTGGGGAGACAAACCTGAGCATCCGGAAGAGAATCTCTTTTGCATACACACGCTTTGTCTGGTAACTGGAACGTATCCCGCCACTGTGACCTTTACCCTTTAGGATGTGGAAAAAAAAAAAGAGTCTCTAACACGGCAGTGGTTAGCATCTGTGACACGCTATGGCGACCTCTGACGGAAGGCTGCGAATCGGCATTTTGCAGGGTACGAATCGGCAGGCGTGGACACCGTGAACGGTCACAAGATTAATGGCGCCGATGGAAACGCGGCTGAACGTGGATCGCAGTCCTCGAGCACGAATGCGAAAGTCAATGCGAACGTCGATCCTTACGCAAACGCTAACGCGCCACCCGCTCCGCCCCAGCAGGGACACGATCGTCCCGTTAACTCATGGACCAACTTGGGATACCCTCCGACCGGAACCGGAAGCTCGAGCGGCAACAGCGGTTACAATCCCAGTTCCTCTAACAGTGCATCGGGGTATCCAGCTGCCGGTCCGCCTTATCCGACTTACAATCGCATGCCGGTTCCTGGACAGACCAATTATCCGCAGTCTTCGTATCCGTCTCAGGCGCAGCCTGGTTATCCTCAGCAACCTCAGCAGCCTGGCTATCCCGGTTATCCTCAGCAGGCTGGCTATCCCGGTTATCCTCAGCAGCCTCAGCAGCCTGGCTATCCAGGTTATCCTCAGCAGTCTGGATATCCACAGCTACAGTATCCCGGTGGATCTGGGCAGCGATATCCCGTTGGACAGTATCCTGGTCATCAGAATTATCCCTACTTGAATCGTGGTCACAGTTATAACCCGAACTCGGGTTATCGCAAGAGCGACGCGCAGACTTTGGCCTCTGGCGCGTCACTGACGTTCCTTTTGCTCTGCACTCTAGTGTCCGTAATCCTGAACCATCATTCGTGATTCGATTTAGAGACTTGGAGGACGTCGTTGTGCGATTCGTTTGAACCTTTTTTTTTTTTTTTATCAATTATCAGGAGTTCATCCTTTTCGTTATCCTGGGTCCTTGAGTGTCACTGACCCCCGTATATCGACTAACCCCAAACTAACCAGGAGTGTCGCGTGTTGGGTATACATATACGCATTGTGAAAAAGAGATATTTAAATTATTTTGATTTTCATGAAATTTGCTATCTTAAGGTTTTTTTTTTTTTGAAATTTTTTGCGTATGAAGTCTGACAAATAAATTGCTTATATCCGGACGGCTGACGAATGCACGTTATTTCCAGTAACAATGGGAAATGTTACTCTCGAAAAGAAATCTATAATTTGTGATTTTTTGTTCGATCAGCAATTTTGAATTTTGAAAAAATCTGATCACCCGCAGTGATTTTAAATACTTTGAGTTATCCAAAAATCCTGGTCAGGTTTTTGTAACTTTTTAATTTGACACTCGAGGACTTCGTCACTATGTCAAGTGCGTAATTGCATCCGAGTGCGATTAGCGTGTGATAGGCGCTCTCGAGCTTTAATCGTAAAATTCTCAAATAAGAAAATACAATAGAACGAGACGAATTCCGTAAACGTGTGAACGTCTCGAATAGAAAATCTCATCTTCGTCCGAAAGAGCACGCAGCATCTCTAGCTCAAATTCGTTCCTTAGAATCGTCGTAGAAGAAGAAAAAGAAAATGTTGAAGGGGAACAAGAGAAATCGAATTTTCAACTAGAAATAGAATTGAACGAGATAAATCAACTCCTATAGGCATCATATGAGCGTCGCCAATTTTTTTTTTTTTTCGCGTTGGATAAACTGTCCAAGCGCAATTCCATTCTAGTGCCAGCACGTTGCTTTGTAAATTAGAAAAAAAAAAAAAATATTTTACACTGTACGATATTTACTTGTAATTAATGATTACTCGCGTATTCTCTATGGTTGTATATTTTCTATCTGTAATATATGTAACTCTGTGCAAAGCGTCAATCCAGAGGCACACGTCCTGCGTGACACTGAAGTTCAGTAGGGCAGTCGGATTATTCATTTGTTATCTGTTATCAAACCCAGTTTAGTGATAAAAGGACAGCGATGACGTCGTTTAGTCAGACTTTGAACGAGGGATGAGGTAGGACGGGAACGTGGGTTGAGAAGGGAGTAGGTGGGAGAGGGTGAAAATTGTATAGTACGTTTCACAAAAAATCGGCAATAATTTTTACTATTTTCGAAGACCGAATATCTTGACGTTATATTAAGTTTTGCCGAGTCGCGGTAATTTTTATAGCTCTAATAAGAGATTTGATAATTTTAATAAAAATTACTGTCGGTAGTGAAAATGTATTTTACAGTAGTTTTTTTTTTTTATTAGTGTTAACGTTACGCTGCGCCATGTTGAACTACACGGCAACCGGAAATGATATTACTAAAAAGAATTAAGACTAAGACAAATTTGAGATTAACACTTTTAATTTGGAGAAATTTTTGTTCTATGGTGAAATTTCGTTATGTTAACGTAGCGATTTTTAGTACTGTTATCATAAAAAAATATATATATATATAATCGGAGTAGAAAAAGTTGCAATGACAGTAGTAAAAGAAATTGCTGTATTTTTATATTTTATTTTTGTCGTAAAAAGTCAAGATTTAAAATTGTTACGGGACGCAGATAATATTACCGTATTTGGATGGTAAAGCAAGGAAAACAGATAGTAACTGTTTGTAAACGTATCACATAAGGTTATCATAAGGCTAGATGTATTACAGCGCTATTAAAAAAAAAAAGATTTTTTTTTACTAGAAAATAGGTGGGTCCTTACGCTTGTTCTGTATTTATCCCAGTATGAAACTTCGAAAAAAAAAAAAAAACTTACGCAACTACAAATTAGTTTTACAAGACAGATTGAGAAAAAGCAGAAACTGTACGTTAGTGTCGTGGCATCCAATCTTATCATCGTGAACTTTGTCATGACGTTATCTATCGCGGCCGAACCGCAATAACGCGGGTAAATGCGCAGTAGGATGAAAGCGGTTGTGGTCGACAGACATTTTTTTCCAAGATTAGAAAAAAAAAAAATTGCTTGAATTTTTGCATACTTTTACTGCACACAAATACTTGACGTTTGAGAAACGTCAAATTTGAGTCTGACCTTACGAAATCTTAAGAAATTCAATTCTCCTGATATCCCCTTTCTTTGAGCATCGAAAGAAAGAATATCGAGTGCAAATAAGTCAGGTTGAGTTAATGTACCATCGACAGCGCCATCTGCACGAAGACCTGGACAACGTCCTCGGGTGCAACCTTATCCGGTGAACCGAGCTACACTACCGCCACCTACACCTCCACCAAGGTCATCGTCCTACGGAGGAAACCGGAACAGCATTAGAAACAACTCCATCTGGAGTCGTCTCTTCGGAGGAGGAGGTGGTGGTGGTAGCGCAGGAAGGACTTCCGGTGGATCTGACAGAACTAACGGTGGATCCTCCGCTTCCGGTCACTCTTCAGGAAAAGACTACTACACGACCTACACCTCGACCGACGAACAAGGAAATAAAGTCTGGCGATTTTCTGGTTAATTAATATTCGAAGCGTGGCGACGGAAGATTCATCAAAGGGATAATCCAATGGCCGATGAACTTCCAATTTTACAGCTTCGAAAATAATTAATTAAGAGACAACCGGATGTGTTTCTTTAATGCGATTACAAGATCACTCACAGGGCCGCATCGTCTTCGAGATGTCAAATGAGAATCCTTGAAATTGCTGTTACTTAATTATACTCGTTCTATATTTGTACGCAGAGAAATATGTATCCTCCATTTTAATTACGGCCATTAAGGCCAATTATTACGACAATACTCGTCCCAAAAACTTGACGGTGCCACCGAGAGAAACATTTACGTTTCGTCTGATTACGAATGTGCCTTTACCATTAACGTACCTTCCATAACGCGGTACTTAATATGTACTATTAATAGTCATTTATGCCAAATATAATGAGCTTTCCGAACACCAAGTTGTACAGTGCGCTTTTAACTTATTTCTGTATACTCGTGACTCGCTATTAATTATGTCTTTTATAATAATTTCATTAATCAATTCATCCGTTAATCGCCAAGAAACAGACTACCGGGAACTTCACACTTGTCTGACTCGGTATGTCTGTTTCTACTTGAGGACTGACCGATCGACATGCATGTCCATATGTAAATTATTGTGTCTTAATGGGATTGACCCGAGATGAGAATGGGCTTCTTGAGGTTTGGTACGAAGGGCATGAGGGGAGGATAAATGCTTGGGCATTATCTGATTGGCTACCGGCATGAGGGTCCTCAAGAAATTTAAGGGATGAGATGCGAGGATGTACATAGATGAAGTGGATGATTCAGGATGACCTGAATAAGATCAACGAGGTCAGCAGTGTTGGACTTGGTATGGCATGAGTGGATGAACCTGATGAACCGTAAGTTTCTGGTAATTAGTAACGTACGAAATGTTTGCAGAAAATGGTAACGGAGATGGGACGGAGGTGTCTAGGAAGCAGAGCGCGAGCGAAACGGAAGCTGCGCCCAGTGGAAGCTCAGGATCATCGGCTGGTCATGGGTATCCAGCCGGTTCGGGTTATCCTACCAGCGACTCTAGTTCTGGATCCAGAACAGGTTCCTACCCTGCATATCCTAGTTTGAGACAATCTGGCTACCCGTCGTATTCAATGTATCCATCTAGTTCCTCGAGGAATCCTTCTAGTGGTTCTTCTGGTAGTTCTTCGGGATATCCTGCTGGGTCTGGATATCCCAGCGCAAGCTCTTCCGGTTATCCGTCTTCTGGATCATCGATTAATTCTAATGAACCAGTGAGGAGAACACAGTCTAGTCCTGTAAATTCGGGATACCCTAGTTCTGGATCGTCTGGTTATCCTAGTTCTGGATCATCTGGTTATCCTAGTTCCGGATCATCGGGTTACCCTAGTTCTGGCTCCTCGGGATATCCTAGTTCTGGATCTTCTGGTTATCCTAGTTCCGGATCATCGGGTTACCCTAGTTCTGGCTCCTCGGGATATCCTAGTTCTGGATCTTCCGGTTATCCTAGCTCCGGATCTTCGGGTTACCCAAGTTCCGGCTCTTCAGGATACCCTAGCTCAGGATCCTCACGTTACCCTAGTTCAGGCTCGTCTGGATATCCCAGCTCCGGATCATCCGGATACCCCAGCTCCGGATCATCCGGATATCCCAGCTCCGGATCATCTGGATACCCCAGCTCAGGATATCCCGGTAACGAATCTCAAATGCGAAGAACCTCAACGGGCACAGTGAACGCAGGTTATCCGCAATCTCAGTCTGGTTACCCACCAGTTCAGTCCGGTTATCCTAGACCACCATCGGGATATCCCGGATCGCCGTCAGGATATCCTGGTGCTCCTTCTGGTTATCCATCTGGCGGACAAGCACCTTACGGAAACAATCAATACGGCGGTGGATACTACAATCCAAACCATCCCAACTACCAGACTCCGTCGCCTCCTCCAAAGAAACCAGGCATTCGGGATCAGCTGACAGGATTCGTGAAGAACATAGCGCAGCAAGTACTCACTCAGACGATCCTGGACGCCGTCAAGAAGCACTGAAACAAATCAATATTTAACATCCTGACGTTCATGCTATATATATATATGTCTTGGTCCATCTCCAGAATCCCATCAGGAAACATACGATCGATAAGTCAATTAATAAATAAATTTATATCTCGAAGATGAACCACCCCTGTGGTGCCATCTATCGTGAATTCACAACGTAACACGTGTGCACTAAAAGAATCTTTATTCCAACAGCAATGGCCTCCGTATCTTGTCTCCTTGCTTGGTTCATTTTATCGGGTAGGTATATGTACAGCCGTAACGAAATTCACCGGAGAGAAATCGCAATCCGCAGAGAGGCTTACCTTTCATAGATAATACCACTTTCAACTTGAGGTAGCAAAATGCCGTTAGACGGAAGCTTTTAGGTGTTCCTAAATTATAAACGAACGGGTTGAGGGCGCGCAGACCGTATACAGGATTTACAAATCCAATATGGATCAAGCTTGACCATAGTGACAATGGAGTGGAATACGTTATAATAAATGGTAAGATGTGTATATATATATATATACGTGACGTTAGACCAAAGTTGAGCTTTAGATAGGATTTAAGTCTGATTTTCAGTTACGGCCGATCCAGTATCTTGCAAGTACACTTGAACCTTTCGTCGGTTTGCAAACTTAAGCTCGCAAGCTTTAATTTACCACTGGACAACGGATTTAGTAAAGAATTATTATTTACCACGGCAACAAGTAAGAGGCTCGGGTTATTCTTCGAACTTGGAATTTCGAATGATCGATATAATTTTTTTCCATGAAATTGAAAAATTTGAAACACAGATTTTCACAAAAAAAAAAAGAAAGAAAAGTGAACGCGGCAGGTATACTTTTCAGTGGTAATCAGCTTGCGACGATAACAGGACTTTCTGAGATAGTTGATAAATTTAGATACAGATATACAGGGAATATTCACGGCAAACGTACCAGCTGAAGTTGGATGCGATTGAGCAGTTTTATTAATCTTGGCAAGGGGAGGGGGGGGGGGGGGGAGGTCTTGTTACCAAATGAAAAAACGTAAAATTCATGATCTTGGCAATGTTACGACGTTAACTTTCATTTCTTTAATGATGCCGCCCTGCTCTGATTCGTAAAATCGCCCATTCACGGCCAACTTCAGCTGCTGCGTTTGCCGTGAGAAACCATGCAGATATATATGTATATACACAATGTACGTATGAGGTGGCTGGCAAAAGTGTCGAAATGACGTACCTCGCATTTACGATCCAATTGGCAATATTGAAGTTATTGACTATTGGGTATCGGCGTGGCAGTAACAACTGCCTTCCTTTGGTTTTACTGCTGCAGTTCAGGCCGGAAGTTACGGGTGGTGATAAAAAAAAAGAAAAAGAAAGAAAGAAAAAAGGAAAGAAAGAAGAAATGGCGACCGTTAGATTACTTACGATCCTCGACATAAATTCAGTAAGGGGGGTTGGGGGTGTTGATCCGTATTTTCCTACCCCAGCAAAAAAAAAACGCGTAAATCCCCCATTACAGTGCGGTAATTAATAATAATTGCCGGTCGCGATAATGTATTACCTGCGGGGAAGTTCTTGAGAGAGGGAGAGGGAGAGAGAGAGAGAGAGAGAGAGAGAGAGAGAGAGAGAGAGAGAGAGAGAGAGAGAGAGAGAGAGAGAGAG